>JAVFBZ010140153.1:0-21564 GCA_032466195.1 Katharina tunicata
CGGTGTTATTTTAAACTTTTTAAATGCACCTTGACCAGACCCTCTTCGCGGATCGTAAGTTAACGCGAGAGGTCTGGCTCACGCGAGACTAGCCCTGTGCTTGCCTGGGTAAAAACGAGACGTTTCCCGTGTGCTTTGTTATGTAAATATTAGTTTTCTTACGCGTCAAACAATTTGATCACACGTCAGTTGCAATGACTTACGTGATGCTTTCTTCCTGACACGTGAATTATAACCAAGGCCACTTTAGATTAAATAAACGTATGTGTGACAGAGATTCCTACGAGGAATAAAGACGTTTTGGTTTAAAATAAGAAGATCTGATTGGCTGATTAAGTACCTAGTCAATTTCAACTACTCGCGTAACACACTGTTGACTTTAGGCGCATTTGGCCCATCATAAACTTCAACAGACTAACCACGAGCGTACAAGGCCTTCCAGTGGCGTTGCGTTGAACCTAGTCGGCTTGGTTTGAAATTAGCTTTACTGAACAGGCTCTATGTTATTCTGACAGTTAAACTTTTCATTCTACCAATAGTGTGTGACCTCCTTAGGATTTTCTTTCCATACTTGCGAGCACCATGTGTAGTTGAAATATCCTTGACGATGAAAGCTTAAAGTAGATCAATATAAGACGTGTACGGAAGCTTAATTCAAAGGGCAAATATTAAAAAAGACGAACACTGGGGTTTCGAAATTGATACTATATTTACTTCTTTGGGTGGGGGTTAAACCTGGATTTATTGCCAACTATGCATGTATTCACCGAGATAGAGGTGATGAGGTTAAGAAGGGGCCTGGAAGCTAAACCTCAAGGTTTGGCTGTCTCGAGTGGGACTTCAAAAGATATTTACTGAAAATGCCAAGCACCAAAAGTAACATTATAAGCGATTTCATCACAAAGAGGTGTACCAAAAATGACTGAATTAGTGAAACCCGATCATAGAGGATAGATGTACGTCAATTTTAGTTTAAAAACTAAGACCGTGACTTAACTGGACAAAATACCTGATTTAATTGTTGAACAATCGTCAGTGGCTGGGATTTTAGCTCCCCGGTGAAAGAAAGGATATATTAAGTTTTTGAGTTTTTGCTAACATTTGACAGTCAGAAATATTCTGCAACCAAATAAGCCGACGAGTCTAAACATATTATATCATCGTCTGTAAAATGGACAATGTTCAACCTTATTAAAAAATTGGTGCAGTATCTTGATTCACGAATTAAAATGCCCTGATTTTCTCAATTCTGAAGATTAATAAAGTTTGGATAACATCCTAAAAGATTTTCTTAAATACAATTTAACATTTTCTATTGTGGTAGATGAATTCAAAAAGTTTGAAATTAAGGCCACAGCAAAAAATGTAATGTTAAACTTATTTTCAGGTTATCGAACAATCACCGACAACTTGCATTCGTCGTACATAACATTTAAAAACTTAGAGTTAATTATTAATCAAACAAACCGACAAAACATTAGGGAAAATCTCCATACATTCTGATTGTATTAATATTTGACTCTATACAACTTTCTGAATAACTACAATCTGGTTAGGAACAATTTGACATAACATAGAATATAAGAGAAAGTACGAACAAGCAAGCACTGTAAACTGATGTGTGGAACTTCTGGCCATTTGACATCTCTGTATGACTGCCGGACAGATTATAAAACCTGGATAATTAACGTTCAGACAATGTTTCATGTTAATTTATCTTGTCAGATTTCCGGATTACTATTGATAACTTACATTTCACAAAATGGCAGATGACACGAACAAACCACACCCGCTATTATTTATCTAAACTGATACTTGGTTAGAAATATAAGAGTACAGATATAAATCCATTGATTCTCTTTACTGTGTTATTCGCGTATTTCGCAGTATTTAACTTTTGCAATTGGACTGACTGAACTTTCGTCTGTGTGTCTGGTTTTGATTTAACCCGTAAAACTATCCAATAAGCGCCAGATGTTATTGAACACATGTTAAGCTTAAACCTTTGTCAAAATAAGAATGATTGATTGCTGTTTAATGCCGTGCTTAGTGTTATTTCACTTATATGATGGCGAGGTACTCCAACACCTAATAGGCACACTAACACGACCACAAACGTTAGGTGTTTTTCTGTGTTGGAAAAGAGTGTTCCTCCAAGGCTCAAGAAATATTGCGCTTAGCAAGAGGGCCAGTTTAAGGAAGAGTTTTACGTTAACGAACCACTCTGAAATAATAGTCTTTTTAGTTTATAAATTTTAAAAAAGTTTGTAGGTCTAGGCCATGCGATTATCAGACTATGAATGCCTATCTTTGATCAATATGAAAACCTGCAAAATTTTCAGAACCATAATCTATTGCATCTTAGAGAGAGGGCACCCTCGCCCGAAAAATATAAATACTACGGTTAATTTAACCTCTCTATTTGGTGAACTGCTATTCGGCATATTGGTTTTAAAAGTTGCGACCCTCGTCCTGCAATTTGTACATGTATGAAAGGGTAGGTATAAGCCTACTTTTGACATGTAATATTAGACTTATATACACGCAAAATGTGTCAACTGATAAGACGGGCCTAATTGTAAGCAAATAGTTTGTTTGCGGTCGATACTTATGGGGGTTTCGAACGACTGACTATGTAATCGTTTATACCCTTAATCGTCAATGTGAGAATTCTTAAAGTTTATTTAAAACCAAGGAAGCCTAGCTTTTGGAAACCTGGAGTCATCCATTACTCCCTGTTTTTCCTTCGATATTAAAAACATTTTATTGGAGCCAGAAAGATCAGAGTTCTGTCTCTGTGGCGCTAGTCTCTCGCGGAAGTTTTAACTTTTTATAGCAAACCATGTTTGGTTTCTGAAACAGCTGTTGAACTCTTGTCTCTTATCGATTCGCCTTAGATGCTACATCAAAGCATGGCCTAAGTCAATGTAAAAATATTACATTAATCAATCAATTGAGATTCCTATCAATGCATAAAATGATAATCTTACCAATTATAAACCGATATTCTACATAAAATAGTAACGAATGCAGTCAAATAAACCCTCGGTTAAAAATATGATTCATTTTGCAATTGTCTAATGGTGCTGTGCGGTATTGTCAGCTTAATGAACTGGTCAGACTTGTTGGCGTTTCGCTTTTGTTATTGTTGACCATATACGCCATTTAGCACGTTGACAAAAACATTTATTCCAACAGAAGCAGTTTTTATATTCTGGCAGTGAAATTTTTCCTAATACAAAACGAGTTAGACTGTCATTAGATTTCCTTCTCATGCTGGTAAGCCTGGTTAAAGTAACATACGCACTCAAAAGTTCTGAATTTTGCACTATCACAGAATCTCATATAAAATTTTTATTTTTCTCAAGAAGTACAAGTTAGAGGTTTCCAATAATTCCAACATCACATTTGTAGATCGAAGGAGAGTTTTTTAATAACTTAAAAACTAAAAACTGAAAATTCTGTCAGAATTTTTAATTGGAAATGTGTAAGTCTGCTGTCACAGCTCAGACACACTTTGATGTACCGAAGTCGCTCCTAGCCAACCGTGTTAGCCACACCCCTTACAAGGTTCAACATGTTGGCTCGTTACAAACAAGGCCATTCATTGCGGCTGGATCAAAGTCATTCTGAGCAAATATGGCCAGCCCTCCTTACGTTAAATTCAAATAACTGCTATATTTCTCCTGGTCCGTACAAGCTTTGTTCCCAATGAATAATTTTTATTTGAACGTGACTGTTTTAATTTTTGAAAAAACATCAAATCTTGTAAAAAAGAATCAAGGCAAACGGAATTAGTTGAAAAATCAAAATTTTGGGTGCGTATGTGACTCTGACTGATAGGCGAATGCGGTGTTAGGCTTTTCTAACACATGGTGTTCATGATATCTAAGATAAAACAGTTGATAATAATGATTCCGTGTACTCTTGGTCAAAGCCAAATGTGCTGTTGACGAACAAAGCTTAAGTAGATCAATATGAGAGTGAGACTGGATTAATTGCAAGGTCAAAATATATAATGGCGACCACTTGTCATTAGTTAAAGTAAGTACTATATCGCCTAAATGTTCGATGTATAAAACATTTCGAATACTTAAGGCCCGTGTACCACTGTTGGCGATAGTTAACTCTGGACTTTTATCGAAACTCGTGCTTCCATTGAACTGTGTAGTCGTAAGCAGGTTAATAAAGGCCTAGAGCTTAAGACTCCAGTAAGGAAAGGATAAGTTGCCCCGAAAGACAAAAGATAATTACTGTATAACTGTATTCTTTTTGGCCAAAACCATATGTGTAGTTGACGAACAACGTTTAAGTAGATCAATATGAGGACGAGACTAGATTAATTTAAAGGTCAAAATATTAAATCTGGCGAACACTTGAAATCTTGTCTTCCATTGAACAGTGTAGTCGTAAGCAGGTTAATAAGGGCCTAGAGGTTATGGTTCCAGTATGCGAAGGATAAGTTACCCCGGTAGACAAAAGACGATTACTGAAAATGTCAAACATCAAATGTAACAGAAATCTGGTTTATGGAAAAGCGCTAAAGCTCATTCTTCCTTCTTGAACTTTCTCTATTTAGAACAAGACATCACGATTACGAATACTAATCCGCCTGTGTAGAGAGTTCAATCTTTGGATATAATGGTCTAAACGTTGAGTCTACGACCCTGAATCTCGAACCTATTAAAGGCATTTTCATAACAGAAGTGTGTGAAGTTGGATGGATATCGGCCCAGGACATAATCGCTAAAGTGATGACAAGGGAGGAACACGAATGTGGGAAGGGATAATAAGGCTTTTAACAATAACTGAGTCGTATTGGCCAATATTTTCTAGACTAACAAATCTATAGATACTCCAAGATCTAACGTAACGCACTTCAAAATTGCCTCTGTTTGTATTTTAATCATTTCTCATACGTACGGTAGGCAAATGCGATTACACCAATAACTGTTATTGATTGATTTGATTTGATTGGGTTTTACGCAATACATAAAAGAACAGAAAGCTTTGGATAACGTGTGCTGTGGACAGATAACCTATTTTTATCTGATCAGAAAACCCTGTACTTTATCTTTCAAAGGTATTGTAAAGCTTAGTTATCGTCGTTCAAAGTAAAATCCATCTACCAAACAAAGTAGGGTTCTGTGGCTTGCCATTTTGATTGCCAACATCGACCCGGATAATTTTAAGCCAATCAGAATACACATTTTTCGAATGCTTGTTGATATTTCAATCATATTATACCGTACCAGCCCAATAGGTTATGGGGTCCACCCTCAACGACGCTGGCCACAGATAAAGACGTCACGAGAAGGAAAGGACGCAAAACAGGACACCACAGCAAATCCGCTCCCTGATGCCCTTATTAGCTCAGAGAGCACCAGGCCACCGGAAGATCCATCCAAATCAGCTAGGTTAGAACTGTTCCCTATTGTATCACATTTAATTGTTTTTTGATTGCTTGAGTCAGTGTCATTGGCGTTATTTTAAGGTTTGTCCCTGCCACATTTCTTTATAATGCAATAAATAAGAGACTTGCCCAAGTACATGGCAACTACATGGCAATACAGACTGAAGGAGATTTGCGGGCATCAGACAAGGAAATCTGCGCGGGCTCTACTCGGGTCGTTTTTTCTTAATAGCTTAGGGCAATAAATCTTATATAAACTGGCTTTCGGCAATATAATGGTTGTTACATGCAGATAGTCTAATGAATACGATATCACCGTTAGACCATTACAGACGTAATAAAACAGCTGTTACATAAAAGCCTAGCATTCTACTGAGTGAAAGAACCGAATCATATATTGGAATTGGAATCATATAAAGTAGGTGTGTAGCTCCGTGACATGTTTTGCACACTATAATCACGGATGTTGTAGGATCTCTGTCTTGGTAATAAGTTTATTTGAAAACATCCATGACTAAATCAACTAAATTAGTCCAGGCTTTCGCTGAATCAGTCGTCGGACGTGGCAATAAAATACGGTTTCATCGAATAAATAATAGCACTGAAAAAAATTGTGTTATCAGTGTATAGGTTTTAGCTGAATTTCTTTCCGTATTACTCACTTTATTCCTCATAGGGACAATACGTATCACTCTGACAGATCTCATGTTACGTAATCAAACTAACTTTATCGGGCAAATGTTGTGTTTTAAGTTAATGAATATAAATATTTCCGAGTTCTAATCCCAGTGGAGGCAAGCAAAATGTTCTTTCTCTACATTTATACAAAAATATATAAATTATAAATAATGGACAAAAGCTCTTTCCTCAAGCGTAGAAGACAAGAATATTATAACAGATACAAGAAAACGATACAAAGGATAGCAAAGGTTTGATTTTCTAAAAGCAACATGCAAGTTTAAATGCTGGTACCCGAGGCAGAAAAGATGTTTCTCCTTAAAGGTATCTAAGTTGTCGTATTAGTTTACATTTTGGCAATGATGACAAGTTTGTTTGTTTATTGTTTTGTTTTTTTCTCATTTTCATTCTTTTCAGATCAATTCCTTAACTCGTTTATTTGGTTGGTCAAAGTTTATCGTTAAAATTCTACTGTTTATCCAATTGTATTTTAAACAACTTATCTGTCTGACTGGAATTATATCAGTTTTATACCAGGGGAAGTAATGCGTGGTAATAGATGATTTGCACAGTTGTCTCCCATGTAATATGGTTTTCGTAACTTTACTTTCGCGGACATAAATACACGAATGGAGAAATTGTATGTCAGGTATTACCAAATATATAAATATCTTTTATAATAACCTATTGCACTAGATTCCAGAAACATTAGTTGAATAAACATATAGTTGCATATAGCCATGTTATAGGCAGAAATTGTAGATGTATGTCAGAAGAGGCCTTTGAGCCCGCCAAAATGCATTTTGTCAGAGTTTCTTATTAAGAGGCCTTCTACTAATTCCAAAAACGTAGCTCATAAACAAGCGAGCGAATTCGTTGTGTTTTCGTAGTCACTGTTTATGTGTTTTTAATATCACTTTAGTATTTGAATCTTATGTAATTAAATTGAAATGTTATACTACATGAAAGGATGCAGAAGATTCATATAAATACAAAGACAACGAAGTGACGGTATTTTAGAACAGACACTTTAAAAATCTCGGAATATTCCGTCAATGTTTGTAATGCAGAATTGAAATGACTCCAACAACCCTGACATGTTTTTCAAACCTTTAATATGCCTCGAATAGACTTGGGGCCCGTTTCACAAAACGATCTTAGGCTACGTTAAACGTAAATACCATAGCGACCAGTACTGGATGCATTGTGTTGTCATGGTAGTTAAGTTCAACTTAAGCTAAGATCGCTTTGTGAAATGGGCCCAAGTACTAGAGGCATTGTGTTGTCATGGTAGTTACGTTCAACGTAAGCAAAGATCGCTTTGTGAAACGGACCCCAGACCGATTGCCAAACGTGCGTGTGCTAGATTAAAGTTTCGGGGACGAATAATGAAAGGACGTAGCATGGATTTTGAAACTGATCCCTAACCGATCGTTGGCTGATGGACAATAGCTTCAGTGTGATATTTTAGACACTTTGCCAACATAGATAGTTAATTTACTCGAGTATGAACTGTTAGTAGGTTTATCATAAAATATCGGCTTTCGGTAATGTCCATTGGCTATAGGAACCTAGGGCAGAGGCAGCTGTTGTCAGCCGTCCACTAAGGTAAGCTCTTACCGGTGTGATCTATTTAATTAATTAAATTTGATAGTTGTTTCACTTAACCTACAATTTTGCGCTGCTACTGTATGGTACAAAACAGGGAAGAAATTGCGTAAAAATCACCCTGCAATCTCCGCAACAGCCGGGAAAGTTCCCTTAGATCCACAGGAACTTTCGAACCTATACCCGACACAGAGAAGGGGCCGTTCAACCTACTGAGCCAGTGCTCCTAATCAACTTGTTGAATATCACTAGTATAGCCCTCTGTATAATTATTATTCTCGTCATACGGGGTTCTTACGTTCTTCAACGAACGATCCAAATACTTGACATATATGATACGTCTACATTTAAAAAGTTTTGTTTGCATTAAATAAAGCATAAAATTCATTCAAAATAAATTTTATTATACGAAAAAGTAACAATTGCTTAAAATTACTATCATCAGCAAAATTCCTAACAATTGATGTAGGTGTACATAGTAATGTGATATGTCAATGATATAGTGTCACAGAGACTAGATAAATCAATGTATGTAAGTATATCAGTTTATAATGTCACCCAATTAAAACAAAATTATTACTCCATCGGTCTTTGCAATCATACAATAAATACATATATATACATTTCATATACATGGTTAGTGTCTTACCGTATCACAGATTAAAATTTAAAGAAGTTTTAACATTATAGAGAAAAAATAAAGGATGAATATTTGTTGAATATCATTTCATAATGAAATATATATAATTTTGGAAGAGACGAATTGAAACCAAGGAAGCATCCCGATAAATATTGTCATAAAATTCATGCCAGAAATACAAGCGTCAAAATATGCTAGTGTACAGTAAGTTATGTTATTTTCTTCGTAAATTACACACCAGAGCCATGATAATCAGGGCAATTAGATGAAAAATAAATAAGATAAATAAGAAAAATATGGCGAACAGTTCATTATTGGACTTGTTTAGATTCAGAAAATTAACAAAGTTTTATTAATTTCCCGGCATACTCAATTTTCATTTCATGACGGAGAAACCCGATTTAATCAGGAGATATATAGAATATGAGTGGTTTGTTGTTTGTTTGTTTGTCTGTTTGTTTGGGGTTTAACGCCGTACTTAAGGTTATTTCACTCATGTGACGGCGGGACAGCCCACTTGGTGAAGGAAACCACCCTTGAAGACATTGGCAAGACCCCACAGGCCAATAATATGACGAAAAAAGGACACCGTAACCTATCGACAGCCCCATTCCCATCGTGTCAGAGAGCACCAGGCATCGAAAGCTCGTACCAACTATCTGCTATATCAAAGACACATGGAATGTAGAATCCTGCGGGCTAATACATCTACCATTAACCCTGTAGTTTTCTAACCCTGCATTAACATGTTATTTATATGCTCTCACTGCCAGCATGTGGTTGAACATTTTACCATGCTGAAGTAACATCTGTTTGTTCAAGCCTGTATCATAAACATATACAAACACCAAATTCTTTCACCGAAAAACAAAACCCTAAAAAACTGAACATTTCCGATAACAAAATGAAGTAATGTTTAAAAAAATTTATGAGCAAAATGTTAATTTATGCTGTCGTGCGATAACAAGTGTCACCTACATATATGGTCGACTTTCTTTATGACAAAATAAATAAATTATTACAACAAAAAAAGATATTATAACAGCTTTAAAAAATAAATATTGAAGCATATTTTGTACCACCGTTTCTTATAGTGAACATTTATATAGATATTTAGATGGCATGTTCTTTACCTTTAAGAATATTGACAAAACATCAGTATTTCTTTAGGAACTGCTTTTATGCGTAGATTGGTCAGAAATCTAAAAGACCCAATAAATTTTCAAAACAATATACAGGTAGAATATTTGTTTAAAAAAAAAACTAGATACACATGCCAACTAATTATCTTCAATGCATTTTTGATGCTCTTAAAAGAATAGCCTGTCCTGGAAATACGATTTTATCAGCCTACATAATACAATATAAACAATAGTTAATTTAGATTGGGATATTACTAAGGCTGCTGAAAAGCAATTCAGTCTGAAGTTTGCCATACATATATCAATACAAATCGAAATCCTAAACAAAACATAGATCTTTCCGCATTATACACACTCATTATGAGATTTTAGAAATATGGAGAAGGCCTACTGATATGAACTCGAGAGCATGGATTACATTGAGATTGATGCGAATGGTTAAACATTTAAGATAATCTTATTTCGTCATTATTGATAATAAATGTGGAGTTTATTTCAAATCGAGATGGACGTGAATTAACAACATTCTGTAGAAGATCTTAATCTTATATCGTTAGGCGTTAATGTATCTTGAAAGCATTTAACAGTGGCTGAACACAGCTGCTGACACAAGCTTGTGGTCCGAGACAGTCTCGTATTATCGACTGAACTACGGTTGATACATGTATAAAGGCCCAGGTGATAGTCACGGACATAGTCATTACAAGCTGGATTACTCGACAACTGGTCGCACCGGTTCCTTGTTTGAAGTAGTCTCTCCCAGTGGACATATCCTTTATATAAACTGCCCATGAGCTCATCCCTAGACTTAAGCAACGTGTTATACTTGTGTTATTTTAATCGAAACGAGGCTGCCACTTAGCGGTATAGCCCACAATAACATACCTATCTTCAGCGACTGTTAATTCACTGGGACCCATTAAACTGCGACCAAAAAACTACACTGCCTTGTTGTTTCTATACTGGGCTAGACCAGGTATATTGGATTGTTATCAACAGATCACACCGATTATGATTTATAGTATACACCCACTATTCAGAAGTTGTATATGGCTGTATTTATACACTTTGTAAGATGAAGGTGTTTGACTATACGGTTCAGTAGTTCCACTGATCAGAAGGTTGCAAAGTCATATATTTGCAAGTCAGAATATTTCCAACCTTAAATGTGTCCGAATCAGAATTGTTTATGTTCACAATTCTGAATGTTTACAAATCGGAATTTTTACAAGTGCGAATGTTTACAAGCAAAAATGTTTATCGGTCTAAACGTTTACAAGCCAAAAAGTGTACCAATATGAATATTCACTTGTCTGGATGTTTACAAGCCAACATGTTTACAAAATTACAAGTCAGAAAGTTTACCGACCTTAATGTTCACTTGTCTGAATGTTTAAAAGCCACAGTGTTCACTAGTTGGAAGTGCCAAAAGCTTTTCTTGAATGATGAACCCGAATGCTTGTTATTCTGATTATACTATTCTGCTTACTAATCAGGATGTTTACAAGCCAGGACGTTCAGCTGTCTGAATGTTTACAAGCCAGAACGTTCAGTTGTCTGAATGTTTACAAGCCAGAACGTTCAGTTGTCTGAATGTTTACAACCCAGGACGTTCAGTTGTCTGCATGTTTACAAGCCAGAACGTTCAGTTGTCTGCATGTTTACAAGCCAGAACGTTCAGTTGTCTGCATGTTTACAAGCCAGAACGTTCAGTTGTCTGGATGTGTATAAGCCAGAACGTTTAGTTGTCTGCATGTTTACAAGCCAGAATGGGTACTAATCTTTAAGTTCTATTTCCCGAATATGTTCCTGTCCGAAGATTCTCTAGCCCCAAAACGACAAGCATTAATTTACATAATGTAACGGTTTCAGAAAAGGAACCTTCCGACTAGTGATCCTTGACCCCGTATCTTTCACACAAGTGAACATTCGCACTTTTAAATATTCGCATCATAAACGAGATGTCATGTACTATGACAAAGAAAAGTTACGTGCCAATGTAATGTAGGCCTATATATATTTTTTTTTTCTTCATTTAATTGGTGTTTAATGTCGTACTGAAGATTGTGTTTTTCCCCTTTATGACATCTTTGTGTTGCTGGTGTATGGTGGAAAACCGAGGGGAAACCTCGTAAAAATCACTCCGCGAACTCCGCAGCAACCGGAAAACTTCCCTAATATACCTTAGGTGCACAGGGGGGATGTAGGCCTATATAAGGCAACCTATACACACACGGTTTAAGTGTTAAGATTTTGTATAGGTTTAACAATCACCGTGGCCTATTTCAGTTAGACGAATATAGGCCATGTTTAGTGTTATAGGTAAATGTGGATCAATAGAGTTAGATAATCTGAGGGCATAGCCTGCAGTCAGAGCTTTTCAATACCTGAGAGTCAGGTTATAAATATAGCAATGCCTTAAGTTTTCTGCATTTTATATCGATAGGGGGTGTAGGCTTAAGTAGCAATACAATGAATAGAGTTAGATAATCTGAGGGCATAGCCTGCAGTCAGAGACGTCGTCACCTTTAGTATATATGACACCCACACTTGTTGTCTAAGTTATGCAAGCTCATGTCTGATGATGACTAAATCAATACAGGCAAAATAGTACGTTTCTAATAAATGGAACATCAAGTGTAAAATATATATTTATGTGTGTTTGGTGTATTACGGCGTACTCAAGGGTATCTCACTTATATGTCGGCGGTGTTTGCCTCAACAGTAAATAGCAACACTAACACAACAATAAAAATGTGAAACGCTTTGCTCTATTGAAAACAAGTTCCTCCAGTACAACAGACAGTGTGGGTATGCTTAAAACATCATGCATTTAACCCGAGGGACCAAGGACACGCATTAAAAACAACTGTCATTCTCGCGTTGACGATTTTTATCAAATATCGATGGATCAGTCTGAAAACAAATTGCACAACTGACGTATTGATTTGACAGACAAGTCAGACCGCGTGTAGCATATGTAACACAAGAGATCGGGAGTGTTCTTTTTCATACAAACTATACCTTGCAGTTTGTGAATTTGTAGGCAGGAAAATATGTTGATTCGAGAAAAACTAGAAAAATAAGATCAAAAGGTTAAAGATATGCACCAGTGACATTCAAATTGAATTGTTGCCGACACAAAAAGGTTTTCGTTTTTTTTTTCGTTTTTTTTTTATGTAGTGCAACCGATTTTAATCGTTTGGCTGACGAAATATTCAGTTTTTCGTTGTCAATTTAACAAAAGGCCTGCTGTGTTAGAAAACACATTGATACATTCTCATTCAGGTTATGAAAAGTGTATTATAATGTAAGTTAAACGATACAGGATATTAAACAGCAGGATATCTATATAGTAGGTAAATAATCTAATATGCATGTACATAGCGAGCTTTTGCAAACAGTTCCAATTAAACTGAAAAGGGAGGTGGAAAATGCGTTCATAACGATTTCCACACCAATGCGTGTCCTTTACACTGTACTAATTCGATTTCATAGAGACAGAATTAAAAACGGAGGGACTTTCATAAAAACACTGTAAATCACAATATTAAAATCCATATTAAACCAATTAAAACACATGCATGTGGTTAATATTAAAATTAAAATTAAAATTGGATACACATCACATAACTTATACAGTGCATACAAATGTAAGTTTCTTAACTTGTGCTTGTTTGTCTAGGGAATAAGAAAATTTACTGCTGGTCTATTTGAAAATTTAGGATAAAAGCGTTGCCCATTAAAACCATGATATTGAATTGTTAAACTGTCTATAACCGAACTGCAGGCTAAAAAATATATGTAGTCGATTGCAGCTAGTGTTAAAGTTAACATTACATTTGACAAGAACACTGTTAGCGGTAAAGTTTACAGCATAAATTAAAAACCAAAAATTTGCATGATGGGCTGTTTTTGTACAGTGAACAACTTAAAAGTCCAATTAACTACTTGTTATTTTCGAACGTAAGAGATCTTCTTAAATTTGCAGTTCCCAGCAATTTAGATTGGGCTTAGTAACGTTACCTTCAAGGGCACTGTCCACAATTTTAAAAACTTTGACATCACCGTTTTTCTGGAGCACCACGGCTGTGTCTTCGCCATTATACGCCACATTGAGGGGGTTTTCCAGGGCGCCCTTGGGTAAGGCGTACCCTAAGAAAGACCCTAATGGTGAAATCACACGTATATTACCACATATCTCATCAACTAGAAACACGTTACCATGGGAGGCCACACAGACACCACGTGTGGACTGCAAACTCTCGTCGGCAGACTTGTAAACAAACTTAGGTTTGTAATTTTTGGTGATTGCTAACACAAATTTCCTGCTGTACTCCGACACAATGATCTCCCCTTTCTCCGAACAAGAAATATACCAGGGATCCAGGAACAGTGGCTTGTCGACTAGTGGCACCATTTTAAACATATCTATAGAACGCACAACTTTGCCATCCATTTGAATAACATCAATAGATGAAGGAAAAACACAGGTTACAACAAGATGGTCTTTATTGTACCCAGCAATGGCGACATATCCTTTGCTGGTTGCAACGGTTGTTTCTAAACACAGTTTTCCTTTAGTTGAGAGAAAGGCTATGAGTTGCCTCTCGTGATACAATACAGCTACTTGGCCATCCTGGGTCCCAGTGACGTCACGGGGTTCAGGATTTTCACCGTGTAAACAGAAATTATCAAGGAATTTCCCATTGGATGTAAATAGTTTCACGGAATTGTCAGCCGCGTCAGCCACCACCATGTTGCCGTCAGCCAAGCAGACGATTCCGGCCGGATAACGACCGTCATCGTCTGAGCTTACAGTAACATCGTGAGCGCCATTGTAACGGCAATTAAACACTACCACAGGCTCTGGACACAAGCTGATTGGAATCTCAAAGTCAGTAGAATTTTCTGCGACCGTTTCATCCTCGGGTACTGTATCAACTGTGCCATTATTGTCATTCACATATTCTTTTTCGTCCGGGTTAGAGCTATTTAAAGATTGATAAATGTTGGCTTTTGGTTCGAACTCGTCTTCAAAAGACATGTCCATATCTGCGTCAAAGTCTTCAAAATCTCCCCGTAAATGACGTCTGAATTTCCCGTCAGTTTCCTCTACGTCATGAACGGCCATAACTGTGGGTGACCGGAGATAGTCGGGCTGGGGCTCGGGTACACTGTCAGCCTGATCCCGGGTAATGTTTTCTATCGATCCGATTCGTTGAGACGCGGGTCTGTACAAACTCATGCGCCTCAGTCGAGCCGCGTTTTTATCCAACGCAGGTTTTCTTTCAACCAAGCGATTGTCCATATTTGCTAATCGACGTAGTCTCTCAAACGCATTAGTGATTTCTTTTGACTCTGTATTTAAGGAACTCATTTCAATGGTGCTACTAGGACGCGGTTTAGGGACCCCGTCTCGGCGCTTAACTCTGCGTACAACATCTGGTCTCGTCGTATTCAACGATGGAGTCTCGTCGTCGTTGACTGGACTGCCCAGTAACAAAGATATATCAGTTACACTTTTTGATAAGCCAAACGATGATTTTAAATTTGAACTATTTGTCGGTCTTTCTATTTTTCTTTGCTTTAATCGTTTCTCTAGTTCTTTATCTCGGAGAGGCAGTTGCCTGGTTGGACGATTTTTATTTGCATGCGACATGTTAGCTGATAGCTTTAAATCAGCTATAGCTATATTGCCATTGTTATTGTCAAGATTGAAATCGTCATTAGATATGTTGTCACTATTGCGCCTGTTTGAGAGGGCTGACAATAAAGTGATGTTTGACACACTTTGGCTACGGGTACTCATTTTGGTTAGACCCCCGGGCTTCGGGGAATCGATGTCATCCCCGTCATCTAGCAGAAGTTTCGTTTTGGGGCGTTTACCGTTTAAATATAACTGACATTTCACTGTGATTTTATCTGAACTGTTCTTACACAGCCTTAATGCCTTGGGCACAAAATCACCCCGGAAGTAAGAAACGTCTAGACTTTGTTCGGTTGCTAAGGACGCGTCGAGACTTTGTTCTATGTTGCCACTGTAAAAGGTGTAGCGCGCCAGCTTTTCGTCTTGCTGTCTTATAATCTGTTGCATAATGTCGTGTTTTCTGATAGTCTCGTAATGTAACAGCAGTTCAGTTTCTGTACCGTATTTAAGCAAGTACCTTAACATGTCATACATACGCTGTGCTGTGCGACAATACCTGTCAGATAAGTCAGCTGACTGGAACGCTTTGTTTTCCTCAACGCCACGTATCTGCTCCAACTCTGTCAACAATTCAGATTGTTTTTTACGTAACATGTCAACGAGTTTGTCAAAATACTCATTGATGTCTCGTTCACAGCGCTGCCCAGCCTTCTCCAAATACGAGGGAATGGCATTCTTTATTTCGTGAATGTCAACATGATAATGCCTCAGTTTCTTCTTCAGGCCTTCCATTTCAGGCCTGTATAACTTAATAGCCTCTTTAGTGGATACACAATAATGTTTCTTGTGATTGATCACAGTACACTCCATACACCCTAACATACGGCAGTTGACACAGTAATATTTCACAGTGTCGTCAGGGTGTTTAGGGCAGTAGGTTTTAGCCTCTTTCCTTTTCTCAAGCGATGCCTGTAAAGTTTGTGATATGTCCGAAGTATTATGCTGACTATTGCCCAGTTGTGTTAAATGTTTATTTTTGCACTGATCACATAGCCCTATTTTACAATCGAAACACCAAAATGTAGCCAGTATTTCGTCACAATCATCAGTATCGGCTAAATCTGGGACAGGTGAACTGACGTCATGACTGCTTGAGCTGCTACAGCTGGCCTGGCCGCTACACACTGCACAAGTTAACTGACGATGTGGGCAGGAGTCCACCGCATTCAACAGGCTAGTAATAAAATCATTATCGGGCAAACTTTCAACAAAACTCTCGTCAATTTTCCTAGATTTATAACTCAAAACTTCACATATAGGGCAGACTATACCTTTTGTGCCGTATTTAGCCTTGTTGGACGGCCTGTTAGCTTCATCTGTCGGCGCCTCAGGATCTGTCAACTGAGGACTCGCCTCACTGCAGTTTACCTTGTCAACGTAAGCAAGTAGACAGTCCGAACAAAATGTATGTAAACATGTGAGAATTTTGGGCGACCTGAAGGCTTCTTGACATAGGGGACAGCAGAGGAAATCGTCATACATGATTGTGGCTGTCTAATTTCAGCTTACCTCACAATAAGAACTCGTATTTAAGAAAAACACTCGTGACATTCGATAACAGAGCCAGGCTACGTGCAGTCTCTAAACCGGAACTGAATCTCTGTTACCTGTATTCAAGCGGCGTAACTCTTGACGGGTTACATGTGTGATTTAACACAGTTATATCTGCGTGACTGAGTCTGTCAAGAGATTAACTGTTAGTCTCTCCCCCCACCAAAAATTGTCGTGGGGGAGGGGGAATGGGGGAGGGGCTTGCACATGACAACTGAACCAAGATT
Organism: Katharina tunicata; assembly: GCA_032466195.1. Classification (NCBI taxonomy): domain Eukaryota; kingdom Metazoa; phylum Mollusca; class Polyplacophora; order Chitonida; family Mopaliidae; genus Katharina; species Katharina tunicata. The sequence continues at coordinate 16,970 of JAVFBZ010140153.1, forward strand.
TTTAAAATAATTTCACCATTATCCGAGCTCAAGTTTGATTTCAACTTAGACTTATGTTAGAGACATAAGAAAATTTGTACCAGGTTTTCACTATCCGTCAACAGACTATATATGTATCGAAAACTCATTTACTTGCATTCCTTGTTCTTAAGCTTCGTCTAAGGTGCGTGTTAATGGTCGTGGTATACTTTAACAGTAAACAAGCGACCCTAATACAACCATTAAAATGTGAAGTAGCAGGCTCAGTTTAAACCATAGTGTTACTCCGGTGCAGGCTCATAACAATAAGAACGTGCCCAAAGCTTGCGGACGGAGAAACCTATCAAACATTTTGACCTACCTACATATTTGCCCATCTGTCAAACGAGTTTATGTATTACCTGTTTGTATACAGATTTCACTAGAAAGAGGTCCTACCATTCTTATCAGTACCACAAGACCTTTCCTTGATTCGCATTGGTGTAACAATAACTGGTTCAAGGCCCTCGGTATATAAATATATTTAGGTGTGGTTGGTAACATTGCACCTCGATGTTAATTCAGACACGCTAGAAATATGGTTGTTACTATGTTTGCTCTAATAATTGCTCTATTATTATTGTTACCAGCTGACTTCACTCCATTGCCAAATAATCAACACCCAGGGCGTTATGAGGGCCGTATTGCCCAGGAATCAATCCCCGACCTCCAATCATCTGTGACAACTCACGAGGATTATTACTTGTGCGACATCTGTTTGGTAAGCGGTTTATTATATAATTCAAATTTATGGACCTAAAATGATTTTCAAACCGTGAATAATCCTTCTATTACTGCAACGTGTCACGTTATTTGACTGATTGAGCATTTCGTTACCTTTTGAACATTTCGCACTATTTTAATTTACTGAATATTCACGATCCACTGCTCTTTTCTGCTCCTTTTTTGTCAGTTTTCCACATCGCAAATATAATTTTAGTGCTTCACGCGCTGTACACGAATGATGAGTCAATGACGAAGTCTCAGCTTACAATACAATAAAATCGACCTTTAACACATATGTGCATGTACACACTCGCAAAAGTAGCAAATAAATCGATATATGGAAGAACTGATTTAAGTTTAATATAATGTTTACAAAACTATATTTTAATTTCTTCAAGTCTTACAAGATGTTTGGCCCAAGATCTCCGCAACCACCAGAACACTTCCCTTATATATACCTAAATCACCAGGGCGATTCGAACCTTTACCGGGTACAGTGAACGGGGCTCAACCTTTTATCCAAATTTGCTCAACGGTCAACGGTTATTAGCCCCTCACACAATTCATAATGTTGACTCGTTACATATAAAGCCATTCATTGCGGCGGGTTCAAAGGTTTTATTGATTCACATGAGGGAAAATGGCCGGCACTCTTTACGTTGAATTCGAATTATGGCAGGATTTCTTCTGGGTCATACAAAAGTGCCAAAGTCGAAACCACGAAACTGCGACACAAAACTACGAAAGTGTGCCACAAAATCGCGAAAGTACACGGCAAAACCACGAGTTTCGCGGTTGCGACCTTCAATAAAAGGGCAAAAGTACGAAATCGACTTCGTGGTTTTGTCTTCCGGTTACACCGGAAGGCAAAAGTACAAAATCGACTTCGCAGTTTTGTCTTCCGGTTACACCGGAACTTCCGATATTAGATGAATAAGAAAGACTGTTATGTCTGCAACATATGTAAACCCAGTTTGGTCATAGGGGTCTACCAATTGCTTATTTGTCTTATCCCTACTGGTAACGATCGCTGTAACGCCACGACGTTCGATCGCAGTCATGTGACTTCTTAGCCGGTATAAATACCTGTTCTGTAACAGGCATATATATAGAAGTCGAGACGCTAAGAATAACATAAGATATTATGGATAAAAAAACGAAAATATACCAGAAGTCGTTTATCTAAAATATACCAGAAGTTATAAATAGCGCTTTTAAGTTTTATGATCATTCATCTGGACACAAATTCTCCTGCATATCTTTTCATATCTTTTGAAACAAAATCTTTTCGTACACGTGAAACCGGAAGACAAAACCGCGAAGTTGATTTCGTACTTTTGCCCTTTTTTTGAAGGTCGAAACTACGAAACTACGAAAGTGCAAAGCTAAACCGCAAAACTGCGAGGCGAAACTACAAAACCACGAAAGTAGAAACAACGAAAACGCGAAGTCGACAGACCCTTCGTAGTTTCGTGGTTTTGCCGCGTACTTTCGCGATTTTGTGTTGCACTTCCGTAGTTTCGTTTCGCAGTTTCGTAGTTTCGACTTTTGCACTTTCGTTTCGTAATTTCGTGGTTTTGTCCTTTTGCATTGTGTTTTTAAGGGGAGAAACTACGAAAGCACGAGTGGCCGCACCCGGCTTCCATATACAAGCCTTAATTGTACCAATGAACAAAATTCAAAACTTGTTAAAATCGAGGCAATCAGAATTTGTTGGAAACTTCTTATTTTCAGTGCATTTGTGACATAAATAAATTCACAAGAAAAATTTGTTATAAAACAACCAACAGTTAATAATTGAATGTTTCCACGTCTATCTTCAGGAAGGAATCGAGATTGTTAACCAATTCATCAACAGTAATAAAACCTTTGCAGACATTACACCGTATGCCATTGGTGTGTGTGTCAAGGTCCTTACATCTCGTGGTTACCATGGAGAGTACGTGTGTCCAGGAATTGTTGAGTCCTATGGACCAGGGGTAAAGTTGTCAAATGTATTATTTGAACCATAACCTAACTATTGCCAACATTTAGTCCCTTTATATATTGTCAGTATTCAAGTCATTGTTCCGATATTGAATATTTATTTAAATCGCGGTTAACATACATATGATCAACATAACAGTTTCATGATGAAGTACAAAGGCTCACACTTAATATGTTTGCCATCTTTACGTCATATAAATATAATAATAGCGGTTAAGTTGTCTTTTTACTGTTTTCGATATTAAACGAGTAGCCATTTGTTTTAATATAAGATATATATAATATTCGTACTGAACCAAAACCATTTTCAATTTTAATTCAAGCAATTCTTTGACTTGGAATGGCTTTTATATCAAACATTGAACACCTTAATACCTTTAATAGTTTGTTTGATTGCCATTTCGATGTCGAGTTATACTAAAAAAAATAATACGGGTTTATGATTTTTAAGCTCTGATTTATTTCAATGTGACTTTCAATATGTATTTTGGCATCTTTCTTTAAAAAAAACGTTAAATCAAATAGATATAGCAGTTAGAATATAAAAGTGAAAGCCTTATTTAGCTTATTTAGCTGATTACATTAAATGCAAATGATTAAATGATAATTGTATCAATACCTATCTGTTCCTGTTTATCTTGTAGACATGGTTCATTTTTGACCAACTTGCACTGGACCCCCTCGCTATATGTATTAAGCTGAATTATTGTTTGCCGGATCTGGATTCCTTGTTCGATAAATCAATAACCAGCCATAATACACCTCCAAAGAGACAAGGTGTGAGGAAGTCAACTGGGCAGGTGAAAGAAGCAGATAAAGATTCCAATATATCGCCTGCTAAGAGTAACCCTTTACGAATCCTTCAGCTCAGTGACATCCATCTTGATCCATATTACAACGTGGTAAGTTTGTATTAAATACACAAAGGCCTTAGTATCTAAACAGAACAAAAATATACCTTTTTTAAGATTTTGGCCAAAACATTATGGCCTTAATAGTATATAGACACATTAAGACATTTTTATATACAATTATATGAATATATGATATGGTTTCCATCATAAAATAGTTTATGTTTCTCAAATGTTCATCCGACGTTAAGCTCCTTTGAATTTAATAAAAATAACGGTTTTAGAGTAGTTGAATACACGCGCAAGTATTGTTTTGGACATGGTTTGACGAAGGGCGTAATGCATTAGGCTGGTAATCCCCATTCATGCCAAGTTTGGACCCGTCTTTTTACAATGCATCCACTAAAAGGTGACTATCTACCGTTTGTATATAAGTGAAATACCCTTGAGTGTATCTATGTGTTTGTCTGTGTCGAACACAAACTTGTCAACAAGATTCATATATAATCATATGTTTTCAGGGCTCTGCAACAGATTGTAAGCTGTTTTTGTGCTGTCGGAGTAATTTTAACGGAACTGTAAGTATATATTCATAATAGTTTGCATTGCCTTCAAATGGAGCAAAATTTGCGCATTTTGCATTTGATAAAATTAATTAATGTTAAAAGTATTTGGTGACAAAATCCGCTAATTTTGTCTTTTCTCTTTTACATTGGAACTGAAAATATGTCAAAACCAATTAAAAGTTTAATATATTGAGTCATTGAAAGGTAGACCTCATATTGAACAAGTGCTTGTTTTCTAATTGACTTCTGGCTATTTTCCAACTTTAACCAATGCAGTACACGAAAATTCTACTGCACTTGACATCACTAGTGTCCAAAAGAAACGATACCAACTTGTTTTCAAAATATTTTGTTACGAATTGATTTTTGTCATATGAAAACATGCCAATTCGTATTGCACATCCCAAACACAGCGTATCAACCAAAAATACCGGGAACACGTGATCAC
>JAVFBZ010140164.1:0-21562 GCA_032466195.1 Katharina tunicata
TAAGCACTGACACAGGGATACCGAAATGGTGTCTTTTTTTTATCTAGAAATTACCCATAAATTTGTTTTGTTGTTTTCTGAGTTATTCTGATGATCTGGTACTGGCATATATATATTTTTGTATAAATGTTGAGAATGAAAATTTTGCTTGCCTGCGCCGGGATTCGAACTCGGGTCTCTGGCTAGCAGGGCCAACGCTCTAACCGACTGAGCTACAGAGGCTCATTCATTAAGCTACCATCGTTCAATAGTAAACAGTCAAATATGGGTTTAGTATAAGCTACATTTCAGCTGATTCATGGTTCGAAAACAAAAAACGAAAATCAGTCGAGTAAGGACATACAGATAACTATGTGGCATGCTAATTGCATGAGTATAATAATTAATATTTTCTACACGTCTTATTAGACCAAATGCCGAAAATTACATGGATCTAAACGTCAATATATCTCTTGCCTATTTCTGTTTCGAGTATTAACACCTTAATGAAGACATGTTTAGTTCAACGTTTTGGAAACAAGGTCAAGCATTGACAAATTATTCATGCCTTGTGACATTTAGGTACAAACTGACTAATTGAGTATGACAACTGCCTTGCTTAAAAATGTTTAAGCCATTTTTTTTACCCTTTTTCGTAAGATATTTTAACTTGCCAAGTGCATAATATACCACGCAAGTAAATCAGTTTTGTCAGGTTTGGAGCACACTGATTGGTAGTCACAAAAACTGATCATAAGGTCCACTGTGATTTATAAAAATACTACTCTTGTTTTTTTTTCTCCTAGAGGCCTCCATTTCTTTTAACGGGAAAATTTTCAATCGATATTGAAAATGGTAAAGGATATTTCTATTTATAAAGTAATTTGGTATATTTGATCAGATTAGGTTCATGTCCTCAAACATATAAAACAAATAATCTTTATTTTATTATTTCTTCTTGATATACAAGCTATTGAAATAAATCTGATTTTCCCCGGGGGTTGAACGGATAGATCAAAGCAATACCAATATATACAGTATGTGCAATTCTGCCTTAAACTAAGATTTTTCTAGCCGACTACTGACTTGAGAAGCTAAACCTTACGCTCTTGTAACATTGTAGTTCAGCGCTATGTTTTCAGATGCAGTGTTATTTTATGTTGCAGTCCTATGATTGAAACTATAATTAGCCTTTTTTTTATATCCGTATCATCCATTTTCAATTCATGCAATAAATTAGATATCATCGTCTAATATCGTAAAGTGCCCAAATTTTCACCAGGTGTACCTAATTGAATTTAGTTGTAGAAAGTAGTAGCAATTTGCCTCTACGAAAATTCAGCCAAAAAATTATAACGAAAGTGAATCGCTGATTGTGGTGAGGTTAGTTAAATTACAAGGAGAGACCATTAAATTACTGTCTCACGCGCTTTAACTATTTCGTGATATACTCAAATTATGATCAATGGTAAAACTGACATTGGTCTTTTTGAACGCAAATGGCGATCATCAGTCAAGACTGGTATTCGTCAGAATTTATAGGAAAGGAGCTTCAGTTGACATTTTGTTATTACATGTTACTGACATCAAATCATCATTAAGAGATGTCTCATTATATATTGAGGTTCTTAGTTGCTTTGATAAACGGCAATTTTCCAGAATTTTCTTCTGGTGTGGTACCCAGTAGATATTTTAGCTATAATAATACAATAATCTTTAAAAAACTTCAATAGAAATGTGGTTTAAAACGCACATCAGTGGAGAGCTTAGGTACGATAACCAGTGACAAATTGTGTTGTGTCTATTTGTTCCCTATTCGTGCAGACCTGGGTTTCCTGAGCAAGACAAACGGTTATCCGATATTCTAGTGGTCTATTCTTAACATTAGGCTGTCCTTGTGAAATAAGCCTTAACGATGTTTTTGGGGGCTAGGTCTGAGTTCTTGATAGTGAGGTAGTGGAATTTTTGTAGCACTACGTCAACAGCTTTTTGTAAATACTGATTCCTTTGTTTGGATGTTTTAATCGTCTAAAATAACATGCTGTGATCTAAATTGTAAGGTTTAATATATATATTGATATTGCATATTTTGTTTTAAACGGTCGTTTAGTTAAGATGGTATTGTTTAACTAAAAACCTTCTTTGGTGTCCGTCTAAGCGATTCCCTGATTATGTGTTGAGTTTTGGTTATGACTGTATTATATAAATATCAGAAGTAATCTTGTTGCTTCAATAGTCCAGGGAAATTAAAGTAGAGATAATTTAAAAGCAGCCAAATTTAAACCGTATTTCACCCAATCAAACACAGTGTTCAATTTATATTTTGTTTTGCAGTAAAAGAATACGATTTCAAGGCATATTCATGTAAGATGGTCTAGTAAAGCCATTCTCTCTTTTTTAACAGATTTGTTTTAAGTATTGACATGATTTCATTAGAATAGAAAGTATAAGATGTATAAAACGTGCTGTATATAACTATATATACCGAATTAACACATTTAGTTTGTATAGTTAGTAAATGTAACATGATTATCACCATAGCTAACGATATTTAAGGTCTTTGTATCAAATAGAAGACACCCACAATGAACACATTTATTGAGAATGAAACCCAATCATTTTAGTTTTCGTTTCTTATTGCTAATGTTAATGTGCAAATGGTTAAATGGTAGCGTGAAGGAAGCCAGTCCAGATGGGACAAGCGATTAACAAGGACACAGGAACGTTGAGAAAACAGGGCAATACAACACACTGATCACAGTTCTATTGAAACACTCCTCCTGAACAACTGCGCTCCTCTCTACCATTGCGAACGATGTGTTTTCGATATTTGGCAATTATAACCGTATATTTACACACATGATCATTTAACAAGCGTGGATTTCAGTACTGGTTGTACACTGATACACAGTATAACAAATAATAATGATTCTCGAAAATAGTAAGTGTATAGTCTTTAATTTTGTTGTTTCCACGAGTTGCTTCCCTTGTTTGCTTCATTGTAATGAATTTGTTATTGCTTGTTGGCTGCAACAATGGCTTTGTTAGGTTTCTTTTTACATTTAGTAATGACTGAGAGGATTACGTCCAATCATATTTCTCAAGTATCCTGTGGCTCGGGTATCATGCAGACCTCTGTTTCTGTTACTGCTTTAGTATAGATTTGTACGAGGCATCAGTAAGAGCCAAGGGACTGCTAGTATACCTAGTATCTTTCTACTTCAGTAGTCCAGCAAGTCCACGTAGTTAAAGATGATAAATGTTAGCTTATGTAGAATTGTAGCTTCATTCTCTTAATAACAGAAGCTGGGGATTTACGATCAAATGAGTTTTATAGTCTAGGGAAATAGAAGCACATGATGCGGCCTGTAAGCCTTATTTCACCTACATTCCTGAATATTTTTGGAAATAACAATAACAGGTTCCTACGCTTTTCGTTTATTAACCCCTTTTTTCATTTATTGACTTGGTTTAACTACGCTTGAAAGTAACCAATACAGGTTTGTGAAACTATCAAAGAATTGCATTTGTAATGAATTGATATTTATATAAAGCTGGAAAAGCAAAATAACTAGAAGTTAACTAACGAGAGCCCATGTGTTACCATGGATATCACTGTTGTCTGTGAATTTATCAAAATCACGACCCGGAGGCGAGTGATTTACGTGTGTTACGGTCAATATCACTCTCGCCTGTTAATCAATCAAAATCACAAATTAACAGACGTGAGTGATATTCATCGTAACACTTCGGCTCGAATTTATTAATCTTTTTCAAACACTACACATTTTAGAACTTCTGAGGTGATTTTCCTGTAGAAATCTGTACATTTTAGACTGATTCGTCTAGATACACATTGTTGTGCACGTGCACCTGGCAACGTCATAGAAAGACATGGACTGCCTTTTTTTTTTTTTTGCAACAAAGTATTGAACCTCCTTACATCAAAGTTACATCACCATAGCCAAGATGTCAAAAATGTGATACCATCTCTCTATGACGTGTTTACTGTTGAATAATATCATTAGTGATATTATCACACAATAATGAACGGCATTAGATTGGTATCGTCGTGGTATTGTAGAGATATAAATATAATTATTGCCTACGACATTTTTGGAATTTGTACAAATCAGAATACACTCACAACTTGGCCAATTGCTGCGAACAAAAACACATTATTATTAGGGCTTAATTGACATCAGAAAGCGCTTTTTTCGTTTTGTGGTTTAGTATTCAAATGCATAAATAGACAACAGTGGTTAATGAAGTAAAACCAATATTACTGTTTTTTATTGTTGTTGATATTTGCGCATAAATTAACCTATCAAATTACTGCTGTTTTTCGAGAGCCGAACCAGTACTTGCTTTTGAATAGCAGATGATATAATATTATGACAGATAAACATTGATCCCAACGGCTAATATAACTACTGTGTAAATTTCAGACGCTAGAAAATGGTGGTTTTGCACATACATCCTGTGTGTGCATACTTTTTCATGTCAATATAAGAACAAAGTTCAAACAGAAATCCGTGTACATCTATCATCATAGCATTCCTCGTATAGACTTTCTCCGTTTGTTGGAAACAACTTACGAAAATTACCAGATGTGACATGACATCTGTTATGAAATTAGACAAGTCGATGTAGAATTGTGGTGTGATATTTATGGGGTTTCAATGCATTGGCATTGAAAGTCGAAACGGAGATAAAGGCAGTATCTATGCAGGAAATACAAACTGAATTTAAAAAAACACATATAACGAATCTGTTAAGAATATTCATCTTTTTTTGCGGTTAAATTGTTGCAAAGATTATATTGTTGATATAACTTCATAAGATGAAGTCGCAAGGGCGGTTTTTACGAGGTTTCCTCCTGGTTTTCCGCCGTATTGAGTAAGTGGAGAATCCGTCGTCATATAAATGAAATACCTTTGAGTACGACGTTAAACACCAATCAAACAAACAAACAATCATAAGATGAAGCATTAAACGACCAAACTGAAAAGATTTTCAGTCGATGATCGGCGTAGGAAGGGAACAATACAACGAGCAACCAACAGAGCGAGGACGCAGCCTTTGGATACCGCGGTTTTGTTAGTTTTTGTTTCTGTTTTAAATCTTATCGAAACTAAATGAGCCATAACGCCTTTTTAACACCAGAGTTTCTCCGTGATTTACAATAGTTCCATCACCACTAATAAGGCATGACTGCAGCAACAACCATTTGTTAGATCTGGTGTCTTGTTTTCGTGAAACAATGTAATAGTAACGCAGCAGACAGCTGCTCCGATTACAACTCATCGACGATTCATTAGTCAATATTACTTTTTTGCAGCCATTGTAGAGCCAATCACAGTGACATATTGAATAGAAGATGTACTTTAAGAAAGACATACAAAAAACCCTATCCAAACTCAAAGGCCCTGGAAGTAAGATTAACGATTTAGATCTTTTTGTTGTGTATCTAAACGATGATCCTTCCTTAGACCTTTGTGTGTAACAACAAAATTATTACCAGTTGGAGATTCCAACGTTCGTTTTATTTAATTTTCGTGTCATTACATTTTGTTTCTAAAGTTGTATATAAACTTCCAACCCTTGATCAGTGTATGACTTTTTAAAAACTTACAAGATTTAAGAACAAGTATTTAAGATCACAAATACCGAGAAGAATATTGTCGATATTTATCGTTGTAGGTTAAATGATCAAGATGATTCGTTTACTGGCAATTTATGTTGTTTCGCTCTTTAAATATGAGTCAAAGTCCATCGAGTTTATGTCTTAAAATAACCTTTTGAGAAGGAAAAATACCCCTGATAGCCTGTTACAAAAAACAACCATAGTGGGATACAACTCGACTATCATTTATGCAAGTTGTCAGATAAAAGGTTACGTTTTTTTTTTCGAAGTCTGCAGCCAATAGAAGGCCATTCTATTTGATACGATGTTGCATAAAGGATTCCACAATGAAGGGGGGCTGAGCAATTCACCACACAACCGATTGAGCCACGGCGAGGACGGTGGACAGCGCCACCATTTTTGTCTGGCTTGTCCATACATTCCATGCAATCTTAATAACCCATAATTCTAAATTTTCCGAACAACTGAGTTAGTGTCATTCCTTATTAGGATGTTATGAACTTGCAACGCGACTAACTGAGGAATGTACTATGCAATTAAATTCTGGACTTATCCATATAAGGTCATGAACCCGTCGAGATCAAAAGCTTTACTTGAGGCATATGAGGAAAGAAAAGCTGGGATTCTTTATGTTAATTTTCTTAATTTTAACAGTCTTTGTAATATTACCAGGCTTAAAATCTCGACCTTTGAAACGCCTTTGTGCTTAGAATAAAATATAACGAAGTCCATGGCCTTCAGCCTTGTCGTGGAACAAAACAAGTAGTCAGCTGATTAGTTATTGACCTACATGTAGGCTAAATATATTTCTGACATTTTGAGATTTATAGATTGTGTTCAAACTCAATCCTCAGTGGATTGATTGGGAATTTAGAGAAATCCGCCTCTATGTATTGGTTGTATAGCATGATATACTATTTTGACGAAGATATAGTAATAACCTGATAAAAAATGACTGACAGTCTCAGAATCATTGATAACTCTTTTACGAATTCCAAAGAAACATCGGGAAATCTAATTTGACCTTAGCCTAAGCATACATTCAAGCACTCACTTTTACAAATCTATTTACCATTTGAATCTAAGCGACTGTATGGCCATCAAATATTAAAAATAAATGAAGAAAAAAGGAAGAAAATGACAGTTTGGTTTATACTATAATTAATATATTTACTTCGAAATTGTGGTTGTTTGTGTGTCGAAATAAAATATAATTTAATATGCAGTTTCACGGATAGGAGTTTGTTTGATTTTCTCTTTTGCAAGCTATTGAGTAAAATTACTCGTAGGCCTATATTCAGTTGGTCAGGTGTGTTAAAACTTATCGCATAACAGTGCTTTACGAGACATCCATATAAATGCATTACAAAAATAATATTAAATTCATTCCACAGATTGATTTCAGAGTAAGATTGAAAACATGACATTCACGTTAATACACAGGAAAAATTGGTTTAATAAAACAAATCAGTGTACTAGAGGATAAATGTCCATAACTGGGCAGATAACTGGACGCACATGTATAAATTTTATATATTTTTGAAAAAATGACATTCACGTTAATACACAGGGAAAATTGGTTTAATAAAACAAATCAGTGTACCAGAGGATAAATGTCCTGAACTGGGCAGATAACTGGACGCGCATGTATAAATTTTATATAAAGTAATGAAAGTAGAAATGTGCTTTTCTCTTGTTAGTAGTTAAATGAAATGATGTCTGCAATAGCTACTTGCAATGCTATATTACAGAGATACACAGGATTATTGTGTCTAGAATATCAGTCGCCCTTAAAACGAGCCTTTGAGCTGTCAACTGGAGTGGATGATGTGTTACACATCTTTGGGTGACTGTTATGAATTGACCCTGTCAGGAAACTTCCCACACAAAGGCGATACTATGTTTTATTTCTACTACATGGACGTTTCACTTGGCACCAATAGCTATAAAATGCCTATTGATTTATTGTCACCCATACTGAATTAGGTCTACATTAAAGTATACATCTGTTACTTTGTTGCTGTTAATTTTACTAATAACGAACAGATGGTGTAGCATATAAGTCATGTAAAAGTTCTGAAAATTATTCAGGATCTGTTGATGGAAAGATATAGCGTGAAAATTTAGGTATAACATTTTGGAGTTTTTTGGAATTTTAAGAGTTTTCTCTTTGAATTTTTTAAATCCAAAACGTTCTGGTTTGTACTGGTATGTGATAAACTGGTATCTTGATTTGTTGAAGGATACTTCAATGTATCTGCCAATGACCCTAAACGGTATCTTTGACAACTTGTTACAAAATCAATACTACTCGGCACTGACGTGTGTAATCAATACTACTCGGCACTGATGTAAATGGGGTTTCGAGGTCTGAATCATACTCCTTGCTTAAGTAAGTTGATGATTGGCTGTTATCTAAGTCCTACTCCATGTTCTCCCACAAAACAAACGAGTTAAAATAAGATTTTTTCCCCTGATCATGATTTGAGCTTCCGACAAGTCTCAGATTATGGAGGGAGTTTTTTTTATAAACAGCATTGGTAAGCAACGATAGAAAACAATTAACACATTCACGTTTCAAAAATTTCAAAAGGGTTACGTTTCTACAATATACAATTTAGTTAATTCTTCTCTATACGTTTGCCATGAACAATTTTTAAAATGATATGCTCAAGATGAAACTAAATGCAACTTTGCAAAACACAATGCTTGCGCTTTAGTGTATTCATATATTTAGGGGACTTTTATCTACCTCTTGGTTGCGTTTTTGGTGTTGGGTGAAAAACCGGGTTAAAGTGTCGTAAAACTACCCTGCATTTCCGGAGTCACCAGAAACTCTCTGTAACACCAGAGGTCGATTGACAGTCTGTGTGATATGCGTTTTTCTAAAATGAATGTGTACTGAGGCATATGGAGGTGATAGCGTTTCGCCCTATACTCAATATGACGAAAAACTCATCTTCTTTGAGATTTGTTTACTTTTCTATTTCATCCATTAAAATTTATTCCCCCTGATTTTTAATGCATTGCAATGCATATTGTCGTTTCTTTATTAATAAGTATATTTGTGACATGAAATGCAACAAGCATTCAAGCATTGTCTTGCCATATTTCCAAAAGCTTGTGTGCCAAAATAGTACTTGAATGCTCTAAGCAATATTAATGTTTTTTTTACAAAACGAATTCCATATATTAGCGCAAATTTTTTATATAGTTTCATAAAAACTAAATGCATTACATTAGCTTCAAACAATTTTAAAAAATCTCTATAAAGTTGCCCAAAGTAGTTTTTTCTCAAGTCAAGTCAAGCTCTTGAGTCATACAACTCTTAAGTGACAGTGGTAAGAACTATCTGTATCAAAGTATTAATAATGATGGCCATACAAAATAAACCAAAGACAGGTCAGAATATTTAGAAACCCAATCATAGTGTGTCCCTTTCTCATCTCTTGTTTGAGCTCATACAAATAATCCGCTGACATATATTTTGATTTCCTTTAAATTCCATTCTTAATACATAAAGAAACACAATGCTGTATAAACGGTTATTGAAATGACGGGTCCGACATCTGACGATGCCATTCACATTCGAACAAAAATAGATTGCGCCATGTGTCTAAGCTTTGGTATGTTTTATACTTTAATTGTTAGCACAGAAGTAATTTTTTAAGCAAATGGCTAGTGTTGATCATTTATTCACGCATGTCCACTTTCAAGTTGAAAATAGATAATTGAGGAGGACAGATTTTTTGTTTTATATGTGCATGTATCCATGGATGTTGTCGTTTTACCTGACATACATTTTACTTGCAAAGTGTAGAATACACCGGCAGTAATCAATCAGCTTTGCCATTCTTGGCAAAAACTGGTTACAAGCTATGCAGGGTTTTTATGCTTGTCAGAAAGACTGATTCTGTTTTATGCTTAGCACATTTCCTGCTTGTCACAAATGCTAACCTTACGAAGCGCTGCAATTTTTAACTATATTCATAAGTATTTTTTTCTGTGTGAATACATTTCATTTATTTTTTGACAATTGAATTCACTTATCTGTATTAGTACGATGATCAATGAATAAAATCATCACGATTGTTGTCTTATTATCATTATATCTTAACTACATGACATGTGCGCGTATCCTTTACATCTGAACAAAAAATAGATTGCGCCATGTGTTCAATTTTGATATGTTTATTCAATTTTGAGTACAGAATAAGTAATTCAATTACCAAAATGAGGCACTTCGGGACAAAACAAAGCTATGAACATCCGTCGCCATACACAGTTTAATTAGCAGTACGTATTTTGTTTGATTGGGGTTTTAGGCCGTGCTTAAGATTATTGAGAATAAAACAGCAGTACCGTTAACTAAGAATACTGTGATGCCACGATATTGTGGGGGAAAATGCATCGAATAGATTAATCTTGAGACAGTACATGTACATCTTCAGCGGATTGTCTATGCTTCCGTTTAATTTGGTTTCTGCCATATTAATGTCCCTTGATATCTTGTTTGTTTTTTGGATTGGGGTTTTAAACACCTACATGAGTATTTTTCACTAACATGACGGCGTGCCAGACGAATATGTGAAGGCAACCACCCTGAACGACACTGTCAACACAGTACACTTAAGGAACGAAAAGCAGAACATCTCAGCAAATAAGTTCCTTTGGTGTTACTAGACATTGCGGACATTTTCAAATGCTTCTTTCTTTGATTTTGGCATCGTGGACCTTTAAGGAAAACATAGATGTATTGATACATTATGTATGTGTATACATGTTGTCTGAGCCTAAGAATCCTATCTTTTTTTCCTGGTTATCAGAATTTATTTTACATTTGAGGAGTTTCCCGCTAACACTGATTATAATAATTATCAAATAATAAATACCGACAATATTAACCTGGCAACATGACAAATATTCAAATTACCATATCTTATAATTGTGACAAATGTCACTAACGGATCAATAATCTTCGCAGCTTTATCTGTTTATATTTGCCGCTTCTAATCAAAATTGCTGCGACCACGATATCGGTTGTTGAAAACAAATAACTCCTTTAAATTGGTAAAGCTGGTTTTCCGTTTATTTTAGAATGTTTGTTCAGGTTCACAGTAGCTAATCATTGAAAATAAGATATGATGTTTACCACATGTACAATCGATGAATAAATTGTGAAATGTTCTTCTCTTTATCGTATCACTTAAACCAAAAATGTTCACGTTAAAATAGTTTTTACATCAATAAATCATAGGTCTTTAATTAACAGTATAACAACAGTTATGTGTGTAAATTACGTTAAGCTATGTAATTTCAAGAGACTCATGCCTGTCATATGGCTATCAACTGTGCTGGATACAGACATATTAACATATACTACTTAACCACATGGATTTGGATAGCCTGATGCTCCATTATGACGTCAGGGGGCGCTGAAGCAACAGACTCGTAATTGGCCCTTAACCGGAAATACGTCGCGACAATATACAGTTAAAACGATTGCTCCGATTTAAATGTTTGCTTAATATCCTACATGTACCTCGAACTTGGACCCAAGTCCAGGATACGCAGCTTGCTAAAGCGTTTGTTGTGGCTCATCGTTATAACAATTATATAACAGTCCCTAGCTGTTGCAAAAAGATTAGATGGAGTCTCCCTTGATCGGGTCTAGAATATCAGTCGCCCTTAAAACGATCCTTTGAGCTGTCAACTGGAGTGAATGACTCATCTGTAGGACACTGTTACGAATTGACCTTGTCACAAAACTTCCAACACAAAGCCGAGACTAGGTTTTATTCCTACTTCATGGGCGCTTCGCTTGTCACTAATAACTATAAAATGCATATTGATTTGTTGACTAGGTCTACACCAAAGTATTAGTCTGTTATTTTGTTGCTGTTACTCTTACTAATAACGAACATATGATGTAGCATACAAGTTAGGTGAAAGTTCTGAAAATTAGTCGGAGTCAGTTGATGGAAAGAAATAGTTTTGAAATTTAGGTATTACATTTTGGAGTTTGAGGGCTTTCTCTTTGCTTTTATTATATCCAAAACGTTCTGGTTTGTACTGGTATAGGATAAACTGGTATCTGATTCGTCGAAGGATACATGTGCTTCAATGTATATGTCAATGATCTCAAACTGTATCTTTGACAACTTGTTACAAAATCATGCTCTGTAATGACGTAAATGGGGTTTCGATGTCTGAAGAACTACTCCATGTTCTCCCACAAAACAAACAAGTTAAAATAAATTGTTTTCCCTAATCATGATTTAAGCTTTCGACAAGTCTCAGATTACGGAGAGAGCATTTTTATAAACAGCATTGCTAAAAAACGATAGACAACAATTAGCACATTCACGTTGCATATATTTCAAACGATAACGTAACTACAATATACAATTTAGTTAACTTGTCTTATCTCTATTTGTTTGCCATGAACGAGTTTTAAAATGATATGCTCAAGTTGAAGCTAAATGCAACTTAACAAAACACAATGCTTCCGTCTTAATATATTCAAATATTTAAGTGATTTTTATCTACATGTGGATGCGTTTTTGGATTTCCGCAGTCACCATAAAGCTCTCTTCCAAAGGTCGACTGTCAGTCTGTGTGATATGCGTTTTTCTACAATTAATGCGTGCTGATGAATATGGAGGTGATACCGTTTCGTTCTATAAGCAATATGACGAAAAACCCATCTTCTTTGAGATTTGTTTACTTTTCTATTTGATCAATTAAAATTTATTTCCCCTGATATTTAATGCATTGTAATGCATATTTTCGTTTCTGTATTAATTCAGTATACTTGTGACATAAAATGCAACAAGCCAATACAAAAATGAAATGTTGACATTTAGATATGTTTTTTTTTCTGGTGGAATGAAGGTCTTAGAAAGCAGAGTTAGTTTTCTTAATGACGAACGCATCTTTAATTAGTTTAACTTTTTCTTGACTTATTTAATTCCTCCTTTAAACAAATGTAAACATTTTCCAGTCCGGAAAAAATAACGGTATATCCCGATTTAGGATTCGCTAATGGATGTCTCCAAATGTGTATTCAAACCTTAAAAGTGTAATTGAAGGAAATGATATACACATATATAAAGCAGGTTGGGTATCAAATTATGTATTTATGGCGTTTATAAGTATAATCTATACAATCTTGCACTATCCCTAGATGATATTAGGGACTCATCCTGTTTTGTCAAAGGCTCCTTCCTCTCTACTAGGTTAATGGTCCATGAATGACTTTGTCAAATCATATCTTTGTATTGCTTCCAGCAATTATGCTTGTGTTGATAATCCTTATATATGTTCCAAATTGTTTCGACGTACCTGTATATGAAATAGCTCTATCATCCTAATGGACAAGCCATTTTATCGCGTGTATTCTTGCGAAATGGTGATACGTAAATCTTACCGTGAACATATTTTGTTGAAAAAAAAAATCAGAAACAGAGATTGGCAACCACAAAACAGCCTGCATAAAGGGTTTTCCTCGTATCAATATTTTCACCTAAAGCCATTTTAATTTAAAAACATGTAATTTACGATTAAACAGGAATGTCTTGTTACAAATAGCTGACGCCAATTGATAGATTGTTGACAACATTCGTACGGTTTCAAAAATGTCCTGGACATCCACTGCAAGAATTCAGTATATGAAGTAAATTACTATTGGGCAACTTTCTAGAGATTTTTAAAAAAAATATTTGATTATAATGTAATGCATTTAGTTTTAATAAAACTATATGACAAACTGGCTCTATAATTCGCTCTATAATATGTCAAGCCATACACCAAGTCATACATTTCTTTAAACTTAAGAGCACCTGACTTGCAAAATATATCCCCCACTGATAATCTGATAAATTGAAAATCTAAAAATATAATAAAAACCAAAACAGAAATAGCTTGGATTTGTTGTTCTCTCTTTTGACATCGTAGTATGTCTTACTAAAGGTCGATCATGAAGGGAACATGTTCCACAGGCCAGGATGTCAACTTTCTCAGACCAATGTATGAATCTGAACTGTTATTGCACTTACCACCTTTCTGCATGAAGTCTCATGTAATTCTGATAAGTGGCGACAGAAGATTATATTATAAGACAATTGGATCACAGGTAGAACCGTGTACAGGCTCGACAGTGGTAAGAAATATCCATGGCAAAGTATAAAATATGATGGCCATATGAAATAAACCAAAGACAGGTGAGAATATTCAGAAACCGGTGACCCAATCGCAGAGTGTCCCTTTCTCATCAGGAGCTCTTGTTTAAGCTCATTGACACCACTGAAATATATTTTGACTTCCTTTAAATTCCATTCTTAACACATAAAAAAATACAATGCTGTATAATGACGGGTCCGACGTATACCGATACCATTTACATTAGAAGAAAAATAGATTGCGCCATGTGTTTAAGTTTTGGTACGTTTATTTAATTGTGAGTACGAAATTAGCATCTCAAAGAAACAATTCTACTAAATTTCCTTTTTTTAAAGCAAATGGCTAGTGCTGATCATTTATTCACACCTTGCCACTTTCAAGTTGAAAATAGATTATTGAGGAGGACATATGTTTTCTTTTATATGTGCGTGAATCCGTAAATGTTGTCGGCTTTTTGCCTGGCATACATTTTACTTGCAAAGTGTAGCATACACCGGTAGTAATCAATCAGCTTTGTCGTTCTTGATGCACACTGATTAGTAGCTATGAAGGGTTTTTGTGCTTGTCAGAAAGACTGATCTTGTTTTACGGTTGGAACTTTTGCTGCTTTTCACAAATGCTAACCTTACGAAGCGCTGGAATTTATAGCCTTTTAATACGTAGTTTATTCTATGTGCATGCATTTAGTTTATTTGTTGACAATTGACTTCATTAATCAGTATTTGTACGATAATCAATGATTGAAACCAAGACAATCGTTGTCTTCTTATCATTATATCTTAACTACATTACATCTGCGCGTATATTTTACATTCGAACAAATATAGATTTGATAACTTTATTAAATTTTCAGTACAGAATCAACAATTCAATTACCAAAATTAGGCACTTCGGGGCAAAACAAAGCTATGAACATCTGTCGCCATACACAGTGTAATTAGCAGTATGCGTTTTGTTTGATAGGGGTTTTAGGCCGTACTCAAGATTATTTTACTTATATGATGGCATGCCTGTTCAATTGCTGGAGAAGACCATACCAAGCTACTCTGACAACACAGAAAAAAAAACCAAGATACATGTACATGACAGAAAAACCAGGAGACAACAAGTTTATCTGATTATGTAGGCTATTGAGAATAAAACACAGCAGTACCATTAACTAAATATACTGCGATGCCACGATCTTGTGGGGACAAATGCATCAAATAGGTCTTTATACAGTAAAGCGGATTATTTATACTTCCGTTTAATTTAGTTTCTGACAGATTAATATTGTTTGTTTGCTTGGGGTTTAACACACGTATTTAAGGGTATTTGACTAATGTGACGGCGTGCTAGACCAATGGGTGAAGGAAACCACCTTGAACGACACTCTCAACACAGTACATTTAAGGGACGAAAAACAGAACATCACAAAAATAAACACCCTGATGTCCTTTGGTTTTACTAGACATTGCGGACGTTCAAATGCTTCTATCTTTGATTTTGGCATCGTTTCTAGACGGGAACATGCACGTATTGATAGATAATGTATGTGTAGTATACATGTTGTCGGAGCCTAGGAATCCTATCTTTTTTCCTGGTTATCAGAATTTATTTTACATTTGAGGAGTTTCTCGCTAGAACTGACCATAATAATTATTAAATAATAAATAACAACAATATTAACCCGTCAACATGACAAATATTCAAATTACCTTATCTTATAATGGTGACAAATGTCCTGGACGGATCATTAATCTTCGCAGCTTTATCTGTTTATATTTGCCGCTTCTAATCTAAAATTGCTGTGACCAAGATATCGGTTGTTGAAAACAAATAACTCCTTTAAATTGGTAAAGATGGTTTTCCGTTTATTTTAGAATGTTTGGTCAGGTTCACAGTAGCTGATCATTGGAAATAATATATGATGTTTACCTCATGTACTATCGATAAATAATTTCCACATCGTTAGGTATCGCAAATGTTTGCAATGGTGGCAATTCTTAAACGGTCGCTTACTTCCTTATTTGATCTGGCCATCCTTTAAATCAGACGTTTTCATAAACTCACCATCTGGAATAATAAATCTGCAGCTGATTATTTGTTTTAATCGCAGGGTTAAGGAAGTGGTATATGCTGCTTCCCACAGGCTGAATTGACGAATCATGCCTGTGTTAGCACATATCGTGGATGTTTAGATTTAGATACTGCTATACAGCAAGATGTTTCTTAAAGACTAGTTATTTGTAACATGTAAACCTTACAACCGAGCTATTTTGATGCGTTATCCTTCATGTGGAATTTTACTATCGTATCTTTTCGATTGGACTATTTTGTAATGTTCTTCTTTTGATCGTATCACTTAAATCAAAAGGTTTATTGGCGGAGAGCCGATAATATACAGTTAAAACGATTGCTCCGATTTAAATGTTTGCTACAATATATCCTACATGTGCCTCGGACTTGGCCAGGATACCTTAAATGTACAGCCTGCTAACACGTTTGTTGTGGCGCATCGCTTCCGATCAAGGGAGACTCCATCTAATCTATTTGCAACAGCTCCTCCTGACGTCAAAATAGGGCATGTAAATGCAAGTCATTAATGTGGGTAAACCGGCTATGTTATACCAACCCTGTACTGGAGGCGAGAAAATCAGGCTGGATGAATACAATCAGTCATACACAGCAAGCAGTTAGTTATATAACATGCATGAGTTAGTGGAAATTCACAGATAGAATGACACCAAGTGAGGTGGCAAAACGTATTTTGGAAGCGATCCCCTTCCATATTTAGCCCAGGTCAAACCAAAGTTCTTCAGGTCTTTCGACACGTTATGTATATAGTTTTAATACTATTATACCTTATGATATATACGTATATATATTTTACTCTAAAACATACATTTTATTGAAATGAACAGCCTTAAATTATATTCATTCATTGTGGGCTATTTAAACTACAAATTCCAGCCTACTATTCATTTTCTATATCTATATTTGTACTGAATTTTGTGTAAATATATTAAACGTCTACGGTATATTTTGAAGTCTTGGTCTCTCTGACTATTTAAAATGAAGTGAGCCAAGCATGTATGAAATGCGCATAAACACACGTTTATTCCATTTCTTTCAAATTTGTAAGTTTTTTCAACTTTTTTTGAGGATGTAAACAATTGCATACCCAAATAAATTTACACATAACACTAGTGTCCTGGTGCTCTCTGAGCTTAAGGGTACAGGAGGCCGAAATGTTGTGGTGTCCTATTTTGTTATGTAATGGTTTGTCCTGTCATGCATGTTGCCAGCCTCGTTAACGTTGGTTTCCTTCACCGACTGTGATGGCACGCCGTCATATAATTGAAAGAACCCCAATCAAACAAACAAACAATCAAACCAAGTTTATTTTATAATAGTCAATTTTTCATAATGTGAACCATTGCTTTATCGAAAGGATTTTAAAACCCAAGCCGAAAATTAAAACATAATTTGGCTATAAAAAGGATTCTCAAAACATACATATTGGATATGTTGTTTACAGAAGGACACTGGTACGTTATGGGGATCAAGATGTGATTGATGTACAATTTATCTTATATTTCCCAGTAGACATAGATTGCGTGCACAAGACGACATATGGTTATTTGATATTCCAATGATCATTTTTTGGAATATAAAATAATCATTAACTGTGCGTTTATGGCGAGGTTGTGACTTCTTTGTCGGCTTGTTTCATTAGGTCTGAGTAAATATTGATTTTTCCTTAACTTTGATACGAAAGTCATGTTAAAGAAAATGTTGTTATCTCAAATAAGGGCTTAAATATTACTTTCTTTTACCCGATCACATTGTTCTTAAGTTGATATATATCGAGTAGCTCAAACGTCTGTCCCTCTCAGCCAAACTGATACGCAAAACATGTAATGCATATGCAATTTTCTTTTACCCGACAACATTGTTTTTAACTTGATATCTATCGTCAAACGTCTGTCCCATGTGAGCCAACGTGATATTTAAATTTTGGTTTTGTTCACGTTAAATTTACAAGCAACCGGCAATGGCTTCACACAATAAGAACGACAAATACACAAACATGTTACACAAAGGTAATGTGCAAGTGTATATTTCAAGATATTTGAAACTATTTCCTGCGTTACAACACATCCAAATGATTCCAGGTAAACATTAAGCTTTCCAAAGCTACCCTCCCATTATGGTTATAGCTATACGGTCAGAGTATATACAAAATCCAGCCATGTTCTTAAGATGTTGAATATGAAGGTTCTTAATGTAAACTATGAAGCGACCAAATGAAAACCACGATTTACTGAAGGTTCAGCTTTTATTGTACGTAAAACATTTCGCAGACCAATGAAATTTCAAAAATTTCCCAGCAAAAGCGATTATTCGACGAATATCTAAGACATTTATTATAATAGATCGGTGTCTTTCTATAATTTTACTTGATCCAATAGAATACCCAATACTTTATATATCTTGTTTTGCTTATTTGAAGGCTAACGAAATAGTATGTGCGTAAAAAGAGGTCATTCTGTCAAAATCTTTGTTCTTTATCAAAGCGCTCAGCTGTCAAGGTTCAAAGCGTCGGTGTAATTTTGTTGGATAATGCTTCTGGCGTTAGATCCCTGTGAGCTATCCAATGAAAAATTTAGATTAGAAATGCTATTATCAATTTGAAAAAGTCAGAGTCAAAGTATCACCAAAAAGTAAAGTTTCTATATAATTTATATATTGATGAAATATCAGAATTTCCATCACCGATAAAAGAGATATTTCACAGCAATGTAACAACATTATTGTTTTTACATTTCGTCAACCGTATTGCGTCAACTGCCTTCGTTGCTATTATGACGTTGCAGAAAGACATAGATGCATCCAAGTTTAAATACCATCATTGCTCACGTGAATAACCATAATCCACTCAACGCTTCGCCTCTCGTGGGTTATCACTTCCACAACTAACTCAAGCAATAGTAATGGTATTCACTCTGTACAAGGTAATATTTGAAAACTAAAACTTTATTTGGATTCTACAAGCCTTTTCAACTCTCAAGAACATGATCACCTCTACTCACTATACTGCGGTCAGGTCAAAGAGTACACCCATGCCAATGTTCGTAACCTATAAGGATGACATAGGCCTATGAAAGTTCAGTGATGCAAACAAATGATACATCTACAGTATAGTGATCTAGCTTTATATTGTTTGCTGATGTATTTGTTAAGAGTTAAAAAAGTGGTTGACAAGGAAAGCAACTACATTGCTATAAATGGCTATGGTTGGATCTCCGAACAAATGTTTGATTATTATTTCGTTTGAAGCCTGATGCCAAAAAATACTGAATGGTTGAATAACAAAAAAATATCTATAGCTTTGGTCACGTAATCAAGTAAAAGGCGATATAGTTATCAATCAAACGTCCCCACAATGTTCAAGTGGCCATTTGAAATGCACTGCCAACTGATGAAACTTTGTCTTTTTTATCTTGTACATGGTATTAAGCTGTACCACCTTTTTAAAAGATCCATTGACACTATCTTCGTCCTTTCTTATATAGAAAAAAATCTAGTTCAAACACTTCTGTCAACTATATACATCTTAATATACGTCATTTCATATATACATCAGCCATTCGTTCAGCTTCATCAATCAGCTATTTAAGGCTAATATTATACATACATGGCAATAATGAAAGGCTCACGTTAACCTTTACATTGATATGGAAAACTACCTTTTATGGCAATAGCACGGCAATATTTTAAGGTATTAAAATTAACTTTGAAATATTGTTGATATAATTAATCTTACTGTCGTTTCCTGGTCACGTTGTTTTCACTGCGAGAAATTGTACCGTAAATCATCCGCCATGCCCACGCATCAATCATCCTTCACTGAAGGAGATTTCAACTATAAAAAAACACAAGAAATCTGCTGATCTGACACTGCTTTCCCTGTGTTAAAGTACAAATATAAAACGGTAGAATTCACTATTACCCTGATCGATACTAACTCCCGCAAGAACGTCGTGTAGAGAGAGATAAATTTGATTAGACACCAAGACACTTGACTTATCATCGATAGCTTCCAGGTCAAAAACCTTTAAAGATCGCTTCCGAAAAACGGAACATTCCTCTAATTATTGTAACTCTATTATACATTATTCATAGTTCAGATGTGGGGAATAGCAAGTCCTTTAGAAAGGCTTTACATAAAACAGGAAATAAAGTATATCGACGATAGGAGTTCATATCAATATATGTTTTATATCACATTCAAGGAAAATGTGGCGACATTTTCACCAAATACCAGTTATTTTTTTTCCGAATGTCCAACATAAAGTTGTACTCGGGTTGGGACCGATCAATTCCCCTGTTTCCTGTATAGCTGGAAACCCAATATAGTTTTTGACAGACATTTTCGACAAAGTATTATAGATCGATATGTTAGGATGTATCATATCTTACAGGTTTAAACACAGGTTTATATTGCCGCATTGACTGGAATTAAGCAGCATACAAGGGAGATAATGTGGTAACTTACATGGCGACTTAATGACAACTCATAAAACTTTCCCATGACAACAAACAATAGTATCGGAATGGATAACGACAGACTTCTCGAGGGCATTGTAATAATGGTCAGCATTAATCTCTATGACTTGTCTATATCACATTTGTATGGCTCTAGTCGGGGCTGCTAACAACTATAAAAGACAATCTCTAAATTTGATAAATGTGTCCCAGTTCAAAGGCATTTCATTAGAACTTGATTGGTTTGAAAAGGATGCAGTCCTCACCGACTAAACGCATTTAAAAAAAACGTACAATGCTTTATTTGTTTTAGTCGCCAGTTACAGAAAGTAGGATGACCGGCTTCCCAGAGCTTGACTGGGTAATCATCAAGTCTAAGTAAACACATATCGTCTTAGGAATAATTTTCAGTTCAGTTATATAACATTTATTTCAAAAGGCTTGTTAATTTCATATATGTACCCTGTATTCACTTTGCTTTCAGACGTGCCATGGTTCATCTTGTCTGTAATGTTTTTGACGTATCTTAGTGATTTGATCTGTATTTAGTCGTCTTTATACTTATATCGTTACTTAAATGTCTATGGCCTTCAGACTTCAAACACTAGATCTCCAGATGATGTTATCAAGTACTCTCGGGCCCAAATAATTTTACCCTGTTCTGTCAAATAGTTAGTATTGATTCGTTTCCGGTGTAGGTTAATGTTGGAAGAGCTGTGATTTTTTTTTAACTCTATTATAGTCAAAACGGTTTAGCACAGTTTGTTTATCTGACTAAACGCACAACAGCACAGTAAACCCTTTTTGTATCGAAACATTTACAATTAACATCTGAAAATCTAACTTAAAACATTCAAGATAATGACAGTCTTAGAACTGTCTAAATTAACCAGCGAACTGTTGGTGTGTAATGAGAAAAACATGAATTGCTTCTAAGCGGGAAATGTCAAACCAAAGCCTTTCTTTCTTTCTTAACATTGTATATCTGACAGCTGCGGTATCTACCAAATGAAAGCAACTACAAATGTGATTAGATCTACTAAAAAAAAGTAATGATTATTGTTTAAACAAAATCTATTGTATTCCCCACATTATTTGACGATAAGTCTCCACCACAGGCATTTGTATCAATTAGAGTATTTAACACCTGATTAACGGTTGATTACAAGTTGTTCTTTACCTATAATGAAGAGAAGGTAGGAAACATACTTCCCAAGAAGCAGC
>JAVFBZ010140175.1:0-16811 GCA_032466195.1 Katharina tunicata
TCCGTACAAGCTTTGTACCCAATGAATAATTTATATTTTAACGTGACTGTTTTAATTTTTGAACAAACATCAAATCTGGTAAAATCAAGGCAAACGGAATTAGTTGAATAATCCAAATTTTGGGTGCGTATGTGACTTTAATAATTAAATGATTTTCATTTTCATCAACTTTAGGCCAATTCAGGTCAGTTGGCATTTTAAGCCTCCTGCCTTCAGACACAAATTTGTCGTAATGGTCATTGACTTGTGGGAGTAAACAGGTAACAGTTAAACAGTTTCCCTGCCAGCTGTTATAGACGGCAACTACATAAATGAAATAATATTTAATATGGCTAAAAACACCAGTCAAACATAGTAACATAGCTGTTGGATACAATTCCAAAGTATAATGAGAAAACAGAAAGAGAGTAGTTTATAAACGTGTGAATAAATGTATTTATTTATTTATTTTTTGAGCCTGAGACATTCCAGACTAGTCATTCTGTGCATTCATCTGAACAATTTGGCTTACATTTATAAAATAACAACAATATAGGCTCTGGTCAACAACCTTTGTGTCATTTGGATAAATACACTGAGAGCATCCTCTCCGTGTACAACATTCAAACAAGTGAAAGCTTCAGCGGTGACATAAACAGGGGTGAAATCACTGGCTAGATATAATACCAAATTTTACCAGAGAAACAAAAACAGCTCATCACAGTACTAGCGAAGATAATATAAAACACGTTTAACAGGCAACATTTACAATTACTGCAGTGCTGTCATATTTTCTCAACATCAACACTTACAAAAAAATAGTAACGACAACTGAATTATGTGTATGTGACAAGCCAATGAAGCCATTATATAGTATAAATTTAACCAATTTATTAACAAAATGAACCATTTTCTCAAGATTCATACATGTACTTATTTTAAAAAATATTCCAAATGGAATTAAGAATCGCATGTATTTTTTGCGTTCTCAATTATATGTATGGTCATAAATTAAAAGTACTTTGTTGTTAACAATCTATAGTTCTGACACAAAAATCACTATATATTTCTGATACATTCAACATTGACAGCACAGCTCTAGAGCATTAAACCAAATAAACAATTTGCACTTTGTAGACATCAGTAATAACAGACATTGATCACAGATTTAGCTCTTTTAATCTATATATACAATAAATACATAGTGCGGGAACAGGCTGTTCAAGGGAGATAACACAAAGGTCTTTAAACCTACCTTGCTTTGACATAAAAAAGCTAAATTTTGTACAATTTGCATCTTCAAACAATGAAGAGTTGTGAGTTAGTTCACTCCATATTGATTCTTTCTCATATAAAAAGAAATATTGAGAATTCCAAAAAGTATCAATCTCCTTCCAAATTTACGTTAGTTTTTGATTATCTAGTCAGAAATTAAGTAATGTACACTTAGTGGATCGTTCTACATGTAACATCAATTGAGATCACAAAATAGTTCTCTTATTATACACATTTTAGCATTATTTTAATATAGATTACCTTTGATCCAATCATAAACTTGGATTTAACAAAATACACAAAAAAGACATATCATTTATTTTCAGTCAATACCCATGATGGCAAATGTAAGCTTACAAAAAAAATTAGTATGTAGAAATATGTCCTCACGTAAGTTACAAATTACAAAAATGAGATAAAAATTCTAAACATATAAATAAATATGCAGAAGTACAAAAAACAGGAAAATGAATAGGGTGGGCTTTGATGAAAAAATATCACAGATAAATAATTACCTTTGTCAAATGGTATTGTCATATTTGTTTGATGAAATAGACCAGTGATTCTAAACCTAACAAAGGCATAGAAAACTGACGACAAATAATGTACATGTAGGTAGTCAATGGAAACATTTCATTTTTTTAAATTTAACTCACATAAAACTCACATTGCAAATGTGCAATCTTCATTTTAAAGCAAATGGAAACAGTATGCTATGTCAGAAGGATTGTCAATAATGTTGGGACATAGAGGCAAAGGCCTCAAATCATGACACTAGCAACAAATGTCTAACGTTCATCTTCCATGAATTATCATAGCAAACTGTAGGTAGCTTTTAAATTACTTCAAATTGGCTAAAAGTTTTCATCATTTATCATATCCTTCCAAATGCTATAAAAACTATTAATTACTACCCCAGCCCTAAATACTGAAATGTTAAAAGGTTTTGTCTTCTTTATTATGAAGATAATGATGTGATGGAACGGCCCCCATTCTATGTTGATTTGTTCCCTTTTATTCCCCTCCTAAGAAAATAAATGTCAAGGGGTTGGAAGCACTGGTCTCAACAATTCCACAATGGCTTGATATTAAACCTCCAACACACTGGAAACAGTAACAGGTTCAAACATATCAGGACCAATGTTGGAACCCAAAGTAATTACTTGAGGGTTATATATTTTAGGACCTCCGTTGTGGAGTGGTTTAGAGAGCACACTTCTACATGTAGCATGTACGCTTCTGCTCCACAAGTTCAAACACTGTACATGTATGTGGGTTGGTCTGCCAACTCCAAGCGAGAGGTTGTGGGTTTTCTTGATACTACCCAGTCCGCCTCACACAATAAACAATATTACATTTCACATACATAGTCCTCATATGTGAGTGGTCCATTTGTTGTCACGAGTTTATAACACATTATAACAATAACGTGCACAGCGCCTTGATGTCTTCAGTTTCTGTCATTTGGTTTGTATACTAAGAATGACATAATGATACAAAGGTGTTTTGCTGTAAATCGGGTTGTTGACATTCTCCACAGCTTGTACACAATGATATGGCCATACCAAAATATCCAACTGTACATACTGGTAAGTCATCGGTGTTTACAAATCCTTTGATATAATGACTGCTAGTGAGAAGTCCTGCATGTGTTTGGAAACATTAATGCATAGAAAAACTGAAACGGTCAATCAAGATGAATTTTGATCTTTCTTTTGGTTATTGTGCTCCCTTGTACAGGTCCTCAGACATGTCAGATACATAAGACTCTTCTCTAATTGTTTGGATTCTAATATGACACTTGGAAGATGACTTTATTTAGGAGGGAGCTTATATTGTTTGAAAATACATTTTTTAGTGTCCAGAAATGTAGCTTGTTAAAATCAAAACAAAAATTAAGTACCCAGTTTAGCACACAAATAGTTTCCAGGCCGATTGTGAGTACCGTACATGTAACTATGAACTCTCAAGTATGCAACAAAAACTTGGATTGTCTTTGGAATGGTTTGTTGTAAAATGAATCAATTAATTGTTAAATGAATATTTAACATTTAGTGTGCTCAATTTTCTCTTCTGGAAATGCTCACATTACTGGTACATGTACACATTTAGGATGAGTTCTGTCTTATACACATAACCTTTGCATGATTTTCAACAGACTCGTTATTTTATTTGTGTTACGCACGGCTCATTTTCAAAGTTTTTGTTTGCTCACATCAAAATTGAACTTTGTTTTTCAACTCATGGTCTTCTGTCTTTTGAGGATGGCTGTATATCTAGAGGATATCACATACCCAACTTTCTGCTTTGTGGCAGTTCTTCTTGGATATCATTTTCCCACTTTAAAGCTGAACTTGGAGGATAACCTCTTAAACTTGGATGTGCTTGTTTTTGTCTCATTTGAGAATGTAGGACTGCAGGCTGGAGGGTCTTGAACTACAGGTGGTGTTTTCAACTGGATCTCTGTTAACATAAGAAAAAAATACATCATTACATAGCAGTTATACACAGTAATTGCTTTTTCAAACACATAATTTCAATATTATTTATTCACCGGTTAACTGTATAGCAAATTGATATCTTTAACAACAGAAAGTAGGATTGACAATGGTGGGCCAACACTTTTTTTGCAATAAAAAGGTAAGATTTAGTTCCGTAAGAAAAATTACACATACAAGCATAGACATTTATCATTTGAATACTGATAGTCCACCTGTAATGGCTGCAAAATATGGAATAATCCGGAGTGTAATTAAATTGATTTAATTTAAGCTAAGCGAAGCCAATATTCAGCTATATACATGATATATGACCTTGTGTTTGTGTTTAGAAAGTAATGACTCTATAGACTATATTTTATCACTAAAGCTACAGTTTGTGTATTGTCCGTCTGGAAACTCACTGTGAAAATATGCACACAGTACTGATTGTTTAAAAGTTCCCTTACCTCCTTGGTAAATAGGACTATACATCTGCTCTACGCTGGGCAAATTCTTAGAAATAGATTTAAATCGTCGTTTCTTGTCCTTTCCTCGTCCGTGTAATAATCTTAATTTCTTCTGCAGGCAAAAATAAATATTAGTTAGTATCATTGAGGGTGATCGAATGACAGATATCCAATCGACTGCTTCAACAGACATTGCAAAGGAAAACATAAGAAATGTTGTACACACAAACTACCTGGGACCTTTGTTACTTTATGAGAAGAATACTTTAGATGCCAAGTGTAATACACAAATCATGCTTAACACTTGATACAAGGAATGTGTGTCATTGGTCAATTTCAAGGGGATTATTTTTTCACATACATGTACAACATCATTGTAGCCATCTTGAAAATATCAAACTCTGTTTTAGTATGTGCACTAAACCAAGTAACAATTGTGCAAAGTTTTGTGCCAATCTAATTAAAAATGGACAGAGCCGTAGCTATTTATGACTAGCGTCCCCCACCCACCACCCAAGAAGAAGAAGAAAAAAAAAAAAAAAATGAGTTGCAATAAAGGATCCAGTTCCTGGCCACTACAACTAAAGTCCATATTTAAATTTATATAATACATAATACATAAAGACACGTACTTGTGTAATAGCCCCCTTTCTGACACTGGCCTCTACTTCTAACTCCTCAGATTCTTTATCCAGCAAAACAAATCTTCCATTTGTCTTCCATTCGCTCTGGGCCTGGAAAACATTCTCATTGTCTGTCAGAATACGGCGCTCTTGTTTCTCGCTGCCATGTCTCCGTCCTGTACCTGATTGGCTGCTCTGTAAGGTGGTCTCTAACTCCTCGAGGAGAACAAACTGACGAGGGTCTTCAGCACGCCGTGCCTTCACCATTGCCTAAGATTATCAACAAATGACAATTCTGTTTATAAAGACAGCTTTTCTAGTTGAAATATACATTGTCAAAGCCAACACGGCACACATATTTAACTTAGGTGGAAGATTATCTGATGAGCTAGTAAATTTTTACTTTTTCAATAATTACATGTCAAGGAGTAGATAAATGGAGGTCACTAAGATTTGCTGTCCATACCTTTATAAAATTTCTATAAACCCTTCAGCACTTGACCAGTGTAATGCACAAGATAAGCCTATCTGCATTTATTTTTCTTCCTTTTATCAGTGTCGTTTGTAGTTTAGAAAGTAATCGTTATTCAGAAATAACATTTCATAAACAGCAATTCAAATCAAGGCACACATTTTTCTTTGAGGACCAGAAAGAAGCTGACTTGGTTTCTAATCAAAATGGTCTATATGTTAACTATTAATTTAAATTGAACTTACTCTGAAACTGATAGGAGATATCCAAGTAGATGTTGTGAATTCACAGTTATTTAATGATCTAACTTACCTGTGCAATGATATCTTGTGAAGAGCTAGAGGTTGGAGCTTTGAAGATGGTGTAAGGTTGTTCTGGGGACACATTATAGATACACACCAAGAACATGTTCTCTTCTGAGTCCCAGTCACTGGAGTCGTCATCTGTGCCCTCAGATTTCTACGGGATAAATAGTAGTATAGGCTTAGTATTGTCATATTAACAAAACATGTTGTCAGATGAACATATATATGATCCATAAAGTAACACGTCATTTGTGATGTCTCATAATTGAGCATACATTAGCCATGTGTTTATGCAAAAACAGAAGGGAAATGTCACAGATCTTTAGTTTTGTGTCTGAGTTATTCAGTGAACTTGTTCTAAAGTTCATAAGCACATGCAATAAGAATATCACACAATAACTATAAAAGCAGCCATATTGTTGCCAGGAATCTGGGGGGATGCAATACTGTTTATCTTCTAAACAGTTGAAGAAACACATCACATTATTTTCCGGTTTTTTTTTCGTTTTTTTGGGATAACACTTTCCGATACAGGTTTTAGTTCTGAAAATTTTGCAGACTGATACCCTTGCGGGAATCAAACCTACAACCCTCAGAGTCAGACACCGAGTCGCCAAAAGTTAATACCAACCACCAAAACCACTCAGCCATCCGACCTTCTGTTTGGTATCAGAAAGTGTTTTCCAAAAAATAAAACGATCACTTTCTAGACGACACAGAAATATTACATCACATTAATCTGATGGGTCTGTAAGTTTATCACCACTTTTGGGTAAGCCTGTAGTTACCCACTATAAGCATGGGGGACAAAAATATGAATCAGATTGATTGGCTTTTACGCCATTCTTGAGGTTATTTTACCCATAAAACGGTGTTCCAGCACAATGTGTGAAGGAAACCACCCTCAACAACACTGGCAGAAGATAAGGACGCCATGGAACAAGGACAGGACTCAAAATAGGACTACAACAAATCTGCTTACTGATACCCTTTAGCCTAGGAAGCACCGGGGCACAGGAGGCTCTCGCCACCCACCCCCTATGAATCAAATACAAGATTTCTAATTTTACAACATACACTGTATGTATTGATTGCTAAATGACTCACCCTTTCTTTGGTCATGATGGTTGTCATCCAGGCTCTACTGCTAGGGTCCTACAATACAACAAAAAACACAAAACGGTTTGTTATACTGACAGGTTTACTAAGTTGAGATCTCCAATTAAAGGTACTGGAGAATTAAACATAATATGGAAAATGATACTGGACAAAAATAAACCAAAGACCAGTACTCTTTGTCTGTAGCCAAATTTCACAGGAAGCACTTTATGAAATAAGAAAAAGTTTGAAACAGATAAAAGAATGGGTAATTCTGATTAAACATGCATACATTCTTATCATATTCCAGCTTAATTACAGTAAAATATAACACACTTACATCACTTTTCTTGCGGAGAATAAACTTTCCTGATCCTTTCCATTTGTTCTGTGATTGTAGTACTCTTTCTCCCATACTCAGTATCCTCTGCTGTCCAGTCTTCTCCTGGTCTTTCTTCTCCCAGCCACTGTGGACATCCTCTACCAACACATACTCGTCTACCTTCACAACGCTGCGACAAACTTTACAAAGAGCCTGCAGGGAAGATCCAGAAATTACTAACAGATATTTGCCCAACTTATAACACAGAGATAGAACCCACTAAAAAAGTGGGAGTTAAAAGAAGGCCCAAAGGTATCCATGCATCAGGTTACCCCAACGGTAAACAACAGCTCATTACATGTTCGTATTATATTAGTTAGTCTATAAATATATATTTTCTCAATTTGTCTCTTTCAGGCTAAGACTTCATGCTCGTATCCTTTTACCGCTACAACATACATGCACATGTTACTGAAAGAAATGAGAATACTATCCATACAAAAATGTCTGTCTTTGTAAGCCAACAGTGTAATGACTAGGGTCCAATGTTACTTGTTTAGATTGTTCAGATCTACGTGCTACTTTACCTGACTGATGACATCCACAACCAGAGTGTCCTGGGTCACCTTCAGTATCACATACTCATCAGGGGAAGTCACTCCGTACACACTGATGAAGAACATCCGACGTTTTAGTTTTGTCACCCCTGGACTGGTTGCCTGATGTCAAATGAACATTTATACCTTATTAGTGATAATCAAGTTACATTCAATAAATATTTCAAAAAAATTTAAATAACTAACATACCAGTAACTGAATATGCAGAATGCATTAACCATTACTGAGCACATTTGTCCTGATAGTTTGACAATAAACCGAAAATTGAGTCGCCATGTATTTTACTTCTTTCTTTGAGGTATCTACCTTGCTCTAGAGTCTATTGTGCGAAGTTTATCTGCCAGTGGCAGATCTAATATTTGGATAATTGTACACATAAGGCCTCCGTTTATTCTATCTAGTCAGCCTGCATACTTTGTCATGGACTGGGTTAGGCAAAAGATCACCCAAGGTTAAAATAACATTTCAGAACTAATTTATACGCTGTCTCAAAGAATCTTTATTATGGTGTAAGATCACGCAACAATGGTCAGAAGTTAATATCTCATCAGTCAAGTGGCTCCAGAAAGTATGTGTATATTAATTTTTCCTTAAGGCACAGGTAAAGCATTTTTCTTCCCTACACTTATACGATATATAATTTGTATTGAAGTCAATAAAAACCCGAAATGATTTGTTCATAAAATATGCAGCATTTTAAATAATTTCATCAACTTCATTTAATATTAAACACTCAGTACATACTGAAGCAAAAGTCTGTGTTATTTGGTTACTCTGCACTTAAATTAATTTGCTAGCAGAAAATAGGATTCTGAGAACAAGTCATGTAAACTATGTTTCGGGAATTACTTTAAACATGGACAG
The DNA here is from genome assembly GCA_032466195.1 of Katharina tunicata. Classification (NCBI taxonomy): domain Eukaryota; kingdom Metazoa; phylum Mollusca; class Polyplacophora; order Chitonida; family Mopaliidae; genus Katharina; species Katharina tunicata. The sequence continues at coordinate 8,504 of JAVFBZ010140175.1, forward strand.
TGATTTCTTCTCTGATCTAGATAAGGTTGCTTGAAAACAATCTTAGCATCTCTATCAAAACATTTCACAGGAAATAAACCAGATGTTGTGACCAGCAATGTATACAGTTACTCTACATGTACATGTATGTACAGAGATTGATGAAAGTGTAAGGAGTGACAAGTCTGGTTGAAATTGGAGATAAGGGAGATTGACTGATTGATGAATTGGGGTTTTACAGCATACATTTATATTTTTGCACTCATATGATGGCATGACAACCCAATGGGCGAAGAAAACCACCTTCACTGACACTGGCAACAGACGAAGACAACACAGCTGAGAAACAGGACTATACAGCCAAATCGGCTTCTTGATGCCCCTTTGCTCAGAGAATACCATGGCACACCAAGCTCCAGCCAACAACCAGGGACTTTAGGGAGAACAAGAAGCAAAACTTCATTACAAATAAAGGTGACCTCAGACAAATCTGACCTCTTTACAATCCGTTCTGTCGGGTGAATCTCTGGGCTTAGCGAAGAACAAAGACTTCCTCCTAGGGTCTGATTCATTCACACTGACTTGCTCTATCTGATCTTCCTCGTGTTTGGAGTAGATGAATAGAGTGGCTAATTCCAGCGGCTGATTGGATGGACTTTTTAACCGAACATGGCGGTATCCTGCTCAGAATAGAAATATATAAGCTGTTGAGTTACATCTCATCTTCAGCCACATTCAAGTTGCTATGTTTAATTAGTTATAAATCACAAGAAAATATGTTAGCTTTATTTTTCCATTAAGGCATGGCCTCCATTATGAAAGTATATTGTCTACGTCAAAGTTTGTTTGTTCGATTTTGGTTGGGGTTTTACACCCTGTGGTTAAGGTCAATACATTTATATGTAGCAGCCAGCCCAATGGTTTAAGGAAACCACTCTACACGCCACTGGCAACAAACAGGGCAGGTCACAGAACATCCTGAAAAATTAGCTTCCTGAAGCCCCTCAGTTCTGAGGGAAACCAGAGCACAAGAAGCTCCCATCACCCTTTGTTAAAGTATACATAGTAAGACTCTTATGAACAGATAATTATTTTCTGAAAACAAATAACGTTGGAAAGATCCACTTTAGCTCTTAATCGCGTAAACATTAGTAATGTAAATATTCCCCCACCCCCACAGATAATAATAAATTAAGTATGTAGGAAGATGCAAAGAAAGTATTAACCAGTTAAACTACTCTAAATTCTCAATAAATTCGAGCTTAAGGTCACAAGTTGTAAGTAATTTACAGAATTTTTTAATTTGTGTTTGGAACTTAAACTGATATTTTTCTGTAGTTTCAAATCTGAACTTCATAAAATTTCAAAATAGTGCTTCCATTCTTTTTAACCTTTGCACAACATGCACCATTAAGTGGAAGAGGGGTCGAATTTGTTGAGGATTTAGGGTATTAGGCAAATAAATATTGATTAACATTCACACTGCTACCGATAAATAATGCAGTTGAAAAAGAAAATCTTATAAAAAATAAGCTTGATATAAATGGATTAATATTGGTTTGATTAAAGGGTTACTGACCTGGTGAGAGATGGTTGAGTGGGATAATCCTCTGAGAGACTAGATGGTTAGTGTTTGTATCGTAAACAACAAAACGAACAAACGATAAATCCTGGAACATCACCTGTTGTTAAACAATTAAGTTAGTGGTTATATTGTTACTGATAATTGAACATCAACAGGCCTTATAACATTACATATCAAGCCAAACAGTTAAGTAGGTATATGCTGATTATCAGATATTGGATGCTAGTTAAAGAAAGTTAAGAAAACTTGAGTGCTAATATTTGGTGTTATCTGAGAAAACATATTTCGGTTTAAAATCAAAATGTTACTAGGCAAAATAATAATTGAACTTCAACATAATCCTGTTAAGGGTTAATACAAGAGAACCTTGACAAACTCTTTAGTTAGTCTGATAAGAATCATACCTGAAATGTGAGTACATCATTCCAGATAGGGTTGAGAGCATTCTTAAACACCACCTTCGTTTTGTGTTTGGCATAGTCCACAGGAATCCCTAGTATTTCCACTTCTACTTGAACACTGGCTGCGTGGTTACTGCTAACAAACTGGCCTGATACAACCTGCAGGTGAAAATAATACAGTATATCAAATAAGACACAAATCTGAAAATAAGTGAATACAGGTAAACTATATCTGCCTGAATGCAAGCTGCATTGCACTATTCATTAGACATTGTCCAAGTAAATAGTTGATAAACTAAGTTATATAAATTAAGACTTTCAATCACTAGTTTAAAATAGCTTAAAGAGTTTGAAATATCAACTGCCTGTAAAGACAGTTAAGGTGAGTTGTATATGGAGGTGAAATTCAATGAGCTTTCTCTTTAGAAATGAGCCATGAACTTTTGTTCCTTTAATTGTTAATGTTGTTTCCATACCATTTACATGTAAACAACAATTTCTAATGCTGTGTTGGGTGGAAAACCGAGATGAAGTTATCTTCAAAGTCTCATACGATATTGCAATTCTATTTTACACCCAAGATCCTTAGCCTTTACATTTTAAATCAGACCTTTGCACAAAAAAAAAACCCTGACTAATAATGCTACAGTATACCTGTATAGTGAGAGTGGTAGCATGAAGCCCATCAAACTCCTTATCCCAGGGGTTGAAGCGATTGTACATCACATGGTACTTATCCCACATGACACTGGGTTTGAGGACATATCCACTGCGACCATTCTGCTCAAACATAGCTGTGTTCAGAGCCATTGCTATATCTGTTCAAAATAAAGGAGAATTTATTACATGAAGCATGTATATTATGATCTTATTATCTCTACTGATTACAAGGGTGGCTGAATGAGAAAGTTTACATCTATAGTTTTTATATTAAATATATAAGTGGTATAAACCAGTCTCAACATGTAGTAAGACATTGGAATTAACTTATACAACACAAAAATCTCCTTCTTACAGAACACACAATAAATGATAAGGTGATTGTAATTTCATGTACATGTACAAAGCCAACATGGTCAAGGCTTTGCCCAATGATGCCCACACTGTGTTCATAGCATGCTCTATTATTGATAGGTCTCAAGCTAGTTCTTGGAGAATCAATAGTTGGACACTTTTACAAATATACTGTTTTTCTATACGCAACTTATTTCAAGCTTTCACCATCATGCGGTTAGTATTATGTTTCAAACAGTTGATTGACAACTGTCATATTTACCTTCTGTTTGGTAGTTGAGAGCGACCATCTGTATACCAAAGGCCCAGAATATGACAGGGTTAAAGTTGGACGAGTCTATCCTCATACCAGCAGGGTATGTTCTCATTAGCTGACGCTCAGTGTGGATAAAGTAGGTTAAGGAATATGCAAAAAATACAATTTTGACTGGCTTCACCTACCAGTGAGGGACAATACATCTCCATCTGCCCAACAATATTTACTCATCAGCCATGAAATACTTTCAGAACTGAACAAGACGCTTACAAGTTAACAATCCATGACAAAAGTGAACATTACCCAGATAAAGATTTGCCTTGTCTATTCTTTTTTAGTGATTGGCTGAATGGACATCACAGAAATTGAATTTCCTGACCAGTTTTCTTTTCTATCCCCAAGTCACGGCTTGGTAACAAATAGACTTAATATTTGTATATTTTCGTTAGTGTTGCATTTCATCTGCTAATGTTTCAAATTCAAACAAAGGGATTAGGAAAATGAGACGTCATCTCCCAATCAACTGCATGAATATACATGTACATGTATGTCCCCCTTCAACGATATAAAATGTCCCTATTTTATTACTGAGATATTCCCTGCTGTTAAAGGATACTTAATGACAGCAGTGGGATGTCGTCTACACAGTTGCTTAGCTTTGTTTTCATTCATCGATGAGACTTGGTGAGACAGAGGGACATTATCAGCTCGTCGTCGTGGAAACATGTGGGGAATGCTTAATTCAGACTTCTCTGTCACTGAAAACAAATTAATATTGTGGGGTTTTGAAATTTAGAGTAAGATACTTGCATACACAATTACACATACAATACACATTCAAAAAGAAAACAAGAAAATTGTCTAACAAATGATATACATTTAATCCACGGAAAGCTATGATCTAGTCATGGATAAAAAGCGATTCCAATATCTCTTTGTTTTCCAATCTCTACTTTGTGATATAGTCACTTATCTAGATTACACAACTTTGGGTCAACAAAATATTCACTCAAACTGAAGCAAAAGTTTCAAAGTCATAGACAGAGAACCAGCCAACATAAATACAGTGTAAAAGTGCATCCCTATGGGTAGAGATATAACTACCTGTGGTCATAATACTGGGCGTGCTGGGTGAAGTACCTAAAGTCCCTGATAATAAACTCTTCCTTGTTACAGCCTTTTTCTGCTTCAGAGTTGTATTTGGACTGGCACACAAACCTGCAACAGCAAAATAATATATTTACTTTATTCACAAGGATCCCATGCAAGGATTTTAATACATAAAATATCTTCTTTGAATGGCATATAGAAGTTTTTTTGTTTGTTTGATTGGAGTTTTACGCCGTACTCAAGGTTATTTCACTTATATGTAGCGTGCCACAGAAATCGGTGAAGGAAACCACCTTAAACTACGTTGGCAACATGTAAGACAGGACAAAACATTAACATAACATTAACAAAACAGGACAACACAACAAATCGGCATCCTGTGCCACTTAGCTCAGAGAGCACCAGGGCACAGAAGGCTCCCACCCAACCACCCGCGCATATAGAAGTACATGTAGTTATATGATAATAACAAACACATAATTTATTGGTCGTTTATCCCGTCATGACGTTCAATAATGTTTTTTAGGATTTGTTTCTTTTTTTTCGATAATCAATCATGCTACATGTACATGTGCATGTGCATTGCATACCATTCTATTTCAAACATTATGCTGAAAGTAAAGGTAATTAGATTTATGATGTACATTTTTCTAAGAGGAATCCCAAAAATTTTGCAACAATAACTATACATGTATGTTTTATACTATGCTGTACATCTACTGTACCTCTGAATTTAACAGCCTGAGTATAAACAACCAGGTCTGATAATTCCTGAGCTATTTGACTAGCTTTCTTTTGCTTAGCCCGAGGCTGAGCCAAGGTACGTAACTCCTGTAATTCCTCATCAAACTGCCAATCAAGTTCTGGTTGACTACGAGGGCGGGGCTTATCACCAAGGGACTCTGATCTAACTCTGGAAAACAAACATCATATAAGATATGTACGTGCACTTAACAAAATCTTTTCAGACATTTGCATATATAACTTTTCTATTATGTATTTTCCCCACCTTTAAACTTTCTGGCTATGGGCAGTATTAAAAGGGAGAGCATCAATGCTGTCTAAATAAACATTGAATCAGAGAAAACACTTCAAGTTTTTATGGTTTTGTTATATGGTCTAAAGTGATAAATTGCTTAATCAATCAATCAATTTGTCTCTTAAATGCAGCAATATTTGCTGCTGCAATAGTGAGCATACATAATGCCCCGAGAAGTGCATCCTATCCTAAAAACACATCTGTATAGTATTTTAGTGATCTGGGACTGTGTTCTCACCTGGAAGAATCTGAGGCGTCCTCAAACGAGTCAGTCCTAAGTTTTAATGAAGATGTTTTGTTTTCTGTTTCTGTACGGGATCCTGAACTACCACTGATCACCTGCTTTGTCAACTCTTTTACTGAAAAAAAAACAAACAAACAACAGAAAATTAAAAAGCAAACATTAGAAGGGATTGAGTGAATGCCAGTCTGTCCCTTCACATAAGACAGGGTTTGCCATGTGTTGAGTTCTGAAATGTTATGTGTTTTCATCCAAATAATAATTCAAGCAGAATCTAAGAAATTGATGAAATTTACATGTACATTTGTTTGCAGGAAATTTCTGGTTAAATTTCAGATTGTCTAATAAAATGTTTCAGAATAAGACAATGTGTTACATAGTAAGATTTAAATTAATAATTGATCCAGAAATAAAATGATGGAGATAAAATAACTCACAGACAGCTACATCTTCCTCATCTTCTTCATCCTCATCATAATCATCATCATCGTTGAGGGAGGAACTCTCCGTGGATATCACACTGTTTGTACGGAAATGAGCATACATCTGAAATAAAGAAAACAATTAAAGTCCATATATTTGAAAGTTTCCATTTTCACGTACCTCCAATGTGTTTATACATACATCGCATCTATCAAATCCCTATTCTGTAATTATTATCAATCCATTACTATCAGATTATTGTTTCATTAACAAAATAGATTCCATGAAAGTAATTAATGTTGTGATGAAATGCAGAGGAGATGTTGTTTAATAATCGTTTTTAAAAATTTTGGAGGCAAAATATTTAGAAGTGGCTGAACTGTACTATACGTGTATACACATTACATTGTAATAATCTAACACTTACATTTATTTCTTACACTGCAACCCAGATAGCACCCTATGGCTGTTAATTATTTTGATTATTTTGCTAGTGATATTTTTCAACAGTATATACGTTACACATCTAAAGTTTATTTGTTTGTTTATTTGATTGGGGTTTTACGCCATACTCAAGGTTTTTTCACTTATATGACGGCGTGCCAGCCCAATCTGTGAAGACAACCACCTTCAACGATGCTGGCAACATGCAAGACAGGACAAAACTGTTACATAACATAAACATAACAGGACACCACAACAAATCAGCATATTGTTCCCTTTAGCTCAGAGCACACCAGGGCACAGGAGGCTCTAGACAATGCAAGAAAGTATCTAGCTCATAACAACCAATAGCAAGGATATAATGGATGTGGGAATTTTTCATAAATTTAACTGACTGATAAGAGATCTTTCCAAGGTGGTCCCACATACATGTAACTGATTCAAGTCAATATTCTCACCCTCTTTGGTAGAGCAGAGTTGTCTGTTTCTCTGAGCTTCTTGTTCTTTATCAGGATCTTGTATTTGAGTTGATTTGGAGATGGAAGTTGAGGGTCCTCAGTAAAATCTGCATCAAACAGAAGTCTGGTCACCAGCTTTTCCCCAAATACTGTCTGAAAAACAGATCAATTATCATCATGCCAACCATGAAAACAGGATAAAATTATGAAAATCAAACAAATATATTGTGTGTGTTTATTAGAGGTACTAATAAAAGGTGACAAATTTACACTGCGTCCAGAAGATCATTTTATAAATGTTCACAGTACAGGTATATCTTATTTTAGTTTGTATATACGGTAAATGTCATATTATTGCCAATATGTAAATAGCAATTAAGTTGTACAAAAAAAACAACAAAAAAACAATAATCAAGGTCTCTGGTATACATACTGTGAAAATGTGTGCCATTTTTTGCTGTTGTTGTAACGAGCAGTGGTTTTCTATGGAAAGTATGACAGGGTAAGGGGAGGTAATAAATGCACTTCTGTTCACCGCCTCACAGACAGCCTACAAAATTAATCAGGTTTAAATGATGTGCACAGCACAAAATTAAGCAGCAAACAAAACAATTTGAATAACAAATATGATACAATATACCAAACTTGTAAATTTGTCAAGCTCATAACTCTGGAATCAGATCATCCAGAATTTTACCAGACTTTTGATGTTGTTCAATAATGTAAACAGTACATAGTCTGGCAATTTATATTTTGCAAAGCTAACGATTTTCATAAGGAACAAATTGATGATAAATAAAATTCAACTGCTTATTTCTCATAAACTTTGTTCAGGAAATCACCAATGTAGATCTTAATCTCACGTCTCTAAACCAAAGTGACACAATGTCACATTTGTAGCGAATTGTGTAAGGCCAGCAACTATGAAAACTAATTTATTGTCTTCAAAGACATTATTAAAGTATCTTATTAATTACCTTAAAAGAGATTTTGGTAGTCAGAGTATGGCCATGGTATATGATAGGGTAACCGTCATCTCCATCCCAACAGTCCAACTCTACACATCGACAACCTGTTAATAATACCTGCAATGAAGAAGATATATTTTTGGACTTTTCTATGGCAGTTTAAATGACCTTTTATGTGTTTCACAATGTCATTGCTTCACCTATTATTAAAGTATTTTTAACAGGTCTAATAATGCATCTTTGTCCACTAATAATAATTAGAAATCAGCTGAAAATTTAATAATCTCTCCTAGACATATAATTCTACAAGTGACAACAATTAATTACAATGTACTCATTGTACTGTATAAAAATGGATTCTCACCTGGCTATATAACTCCACAGAGTATT
>JAVFBZ010140186.1:0-11968 GCA_032466195.1 Katharina tunicata
CTCGAGATTCAGGTCTATCTAGAAACTTGTCTCTGAGAATTGATCTAGAATATGAGATAATTTCTCGGCTTTATTTAATCGATATCCCTGTGCCAGTGTGATTACTCTTGACAAAAATATATATATACATTTTTTTATAAATGTAGAGAAAGAAAATTTTGCTTGCCTCCACCCGGATTCGAACTGAGGTTATGACTAGCAGGGCCAGTGCATATATATATTTTTGTCAAGAGTATATATATGTCGATTTATTCAAGACTAGTGTGTGACATGTTTATCTTGAGAGTTTACAATATGTCCTATTTTTGTTAACAGACTCGAGAAACTCGCGAATTGAGATTTGCTCTTGATAATTGTGCCATGTGTAAAGGTAAGCCTTCTCTTTCCTGTTGTTGAAGAATAATGCGTTTTGACGATATGTTAGCTGTCATCATGGTGAATCCTTATTTAAGTTACAATTTGTTGCCATTTCGGCAGAAAACTAAATGTAGGCTAATTATATTAATTGGTTGGTATAGGCTGGATGGCCTTGGTGGCGTTTTAGTGCCACATGTTGAGCTTTGCGAGTCAGACTCCTGTATAGAGATGCAAGAGTATTTTGCTCGTAATCGGATCTTTTACGTCCCGAAATAAAGGAAAATAAATACACATTAATCTACAGCGGAAAATGAATTAAAATGACACTTTTACAAACAGGACAGAAATGTTCTATTGATTAAAATCGAATACAGCCATCGTTTGATAAAATAGACAAAAATACATATAACGATGGAAACACTTTTCAATCAATGTACTTGAGAAATGACTTTCAATACTTGCTCCGCAGTGTCATGTGTTGTTTTGTGTCTACCTCTAGGTGACGATAGCCCTGCTCCTATAAGAAGGCGCTGTTCCTCAGAACCATGTTTCCCGGGGGTCAGGTGTATTGATACTGAGCTTGGGTATAGGTGTGGTCCGTGTCCCCCTGGATACTATGGGGACGGGGAGACGTGTACGGCGTATCAGACATGCAACGACAAGCCCTGCTACCCAGGTTGGTTACGTCAGTTTTATAACGCGAACGTTCCAGACCTTTCACCCGTGAGAAGTTGCGTTTACAATTTGTTCTACTAATTATTTCGTCCTGCACTGGAATTGAAAAAACGCTTCTATTGAAATGAACCGACAGAAAAGTTTCAGTATGACAAATTTCTAAAATAAATCGAAGTAAATTTACAACATTATATCGCAAATGAGTTTTGACGGCACGGTTGAATTATTTGTTTCGAAACACGATTGGGGCATAGTTGTTTCTTGAACGTAAAATCTTTCTATGTTTTTTTGATTCATTTATCAGCCATTCCCATAGTTAATCCAAAATGTATCAGAATTGTATGCTGGTTTTAAATTTCACTCATCATTGAAAATTAATCCGCCAGGTGTACGTTGCTATGATACAGCTGGAGGGTTCAGATGCGGGCCATGTCCGCCTGGTTATTCAGGGGACGGAACTCTTCATGGCTGTAAACCATTCGTCATCACTTGTGCTTCACGTCCTTGTTTCCCTGGTGTCGCGTGCGAGGACACTCCCGTTGGTTACCAGTGTGGCCCGTGTCCAGTCGGTTACACAGGCAATGGCACACACTGCACTGATATAGACGAGGTAGTGTATGATAGTTTTGTTAAAAAGGACAACGAAAATGCAATAATATTTTTTATTTTAGTATTATTTTACAACAAATAATACACACTTCGGTAATAAACAGAAATATTGAAATTTGTTTAACCTATGCACTGCTATGGCCACGCACTAGCAATATACAGACATACTTGGTAGCATTGTCACTCGCTCGAAGTGACAAACGCATTTTGAAACAATTATTGAGATTCAAGAAAGTGAACTTTTGGTCGTGGGGGACATCGATCGAGAAGATTACAACGAAGCAACTACAAAATGCTACGCATGATAAGGTATTTTCTCTGCATAAACGAATTTGTTACTTTCATCTATCCCCAGTGTCGCTACAGTCGCCCTTGTGACAGATTAGCTACCTGCGAGAATCTCCAGCCTGGTTTCACCTGTACACCATGTCCACTCGGTTACACAGCGCCACCACTAGAGGGCATCGGTATTGAGTTTGCGCAAAGAAACAAACAGGTTTATTGCATTTTAGTATTAGTGTGCTATTCTTCTTTTTTTTTTCAAAAATAAATTGTCAAAATCAAGCCTGCTTAAAAATCTTTCGTTGGTTAGGCCTATAACTGGATTGAACAAAATAAAGACCAAAAACTTTTATCTACTAATTACATGTGTGGCTTTCAACTGTATGTTCTAACATGACAAGGTGTTTGTCATGTTAAAGTTACATTTTATTCGACTTGCATTCTAGACATAGACTTGGGGGCGAAATAAATGAAGTTTTGTCGTTTTGCTTCAGGTGTGCCGAGATCTGAACGAGTGTGAAGACGGCAACAATGGAGGATGTGTACCAAACTCACAGTGTATTAATACTCCCGTTAGTACCTTACTGCCTAAAATCATTTTGCATAATTGTATTAAATTTGTGGAATAATATGTGTATGCAGATGTCCATTAAATATAATCCTTACGAACAACGACTTCAGACTTACCAACGAAACGATATTTCCATGCATGCCATAAAGCCCAATTAATACTGCCTCAACGAACATTACTCAGAAGTAACCTTTCATAGCTTGGTATAAATTTAAATGTATTGTTGGCATCTACCCATTAGTGGGTCCAGTTGGGCCTGTGTGGTTGAAGTTTAAACAAATAAATAAAAACACCTTTTCATAATTTGGTGTCAATGTTCTCTGTAACTTTCTGGTATTAGGCTGTACGGCGATTTTGTGCCACTCTAATACTTATTACTTACATCTTTGGAACCCATTGATTTAAAATAGTTACTGCTAACTTACTGTCTTTTTTGCGTGTAGGGTTCTCGAGTGTGTGGCGACTGTTTACCTGGATTTATTGGTAATCAAACCGTTGGATGTCGGAGTTCAGGTAACCTGTGTCCCGACGGCAGAACTAAATGTGACGTCAACGCAAGGTGTGTCAAGAGACGTGGTCATGCCGGATACACGTGTGAGGTACTGTTTTATACAATTAACCATAGAGAACATACACAATTAGGTTTAATGTCATGCAGTTAAAACAATTTGTCTTAGCATTCGATATATTTCACTCGCTTTGTTCTAGTCACACACAAAACTCTTCTGTTGCGTTGAAACCTAGCTTTAAATTCTCTAGTCTTCTGTGTTTGAGTAAATATAAGTATGTTTTATTCGTATCCTGTGTTTCTCATTTTACAGTGCACGATGGGTTACGCTGGTGATGGTTTTCATTGCTACCGTGACACTGATCTGGACGGAATACCAGATGAGGCGATTCCCAACTGTAACGATAGGACCTGTGTTAAGGTATAGGACTGCGGATGGTTAGGTGGGAGCCTCCTGTGCTCTGGTGCTCTCTGAGCTAAGGGGCACAGGAAGCCGATTTGTTCTGGTGTCTTGTTTTGTTAATGTTACGTAAATGTTTTGTCCTGTCTTGTGTGTTGCCAGCGTCGTTCACGGTCATGTTCTTCACCGATTGGGTTGGCACGCCGTCATATAAGTGAAATAACCTTGAGTACGGCGTAAAACCCCAATCAAACAAACAAACGAAGGTAAAGGATCAGTTTCACTAAGCGATCTTAGTTTGAGATGAACGCAATTACCGAGACGACACTATACATTAAGTACTGGTTGTTATGGTAGTTACGTTCAATTCATGACAAGATCGCTTTGTGAACAGAGGTAGGTCTACTTAGTTCTAGATTTCTGCTTTTGCGGCGAATATGCCTACAGATATATCGTTTTGGAAGAAGACAGTTTTCTCCATATACTGTATCAAAGTAACTTCAATGTCGGTTGGTCTTGAAATAATGGACTTGTTTTTTTATATTTTACTTCACTCATATGACGTCTTGCTAGCCCAATAGGGGAAGCAAACCTCCCTCGGCACTGAAAACAAACTGAGAATGCATGACAACTATAGGACACGAAACAGGACGCCACAACAAAACGGCTTCCTTTAAATTAAATTGTTAAAAGGTTGTAATATTGTGTTTTCAAGCATGTTAATATGTTAAACTCTGTATGCATTAAATGAACCCTCCTGGATCAGCTGTTTTGTAGAATTTATCTTTGCCGTTCTTTCAGGATAACTGCCGTCTTGTACCAAACAGTGGCCAGGAAGACGCGGACTTGGATGGTTTAGGAGATGCCTGTGATGACGATGCTGACAATGATGGAATTGTCAATAATCCGGTAAGATTGTAACTTGCGCACTTTTCAGGACTTAGTTCAGATCAAATTTAGACCTACAAAGTCTGGTAGGCTTTTCAGAAAGGTTGCAAATTGACAGCCTTAATTACCTTTAAAAAGTACAAGGTTAATCAGAGAAATGCTACTGACGTTGTACACCAGGTCAAACCAAATAAATTAGAAAAAACATGCTCATAAATATTTACACAAATGAAAGTTAAAATCAGGCAGGTTGATACAGGTTTCTACTCAAGTTACCCAGCAAAATGTTGACATGATTGAGGACATCCAGTGGCACGTACATTTTTTTAGACTTTTGCGAATGACAAAAAATAAAAGTATGAACCAATCAATCAATTTCTATAAAGGTTTGGATTAGCTATCGACGTGTTTTTAAAATATGCTTTAATGTTTATTTTGATTGGTCCCAACTTTGTTTCTCACGTTAATTTTGATTGGTCCCAACTTCGTTCCTCGGGTTTGTTTTGATTGGTCCCAATTTTGTTTCTCAGGTTTATATTGATTGGTCCCAATTTTGTTTCCCAGGATAATTGCCCGCTGGTACCAAACCCCAACCAGGTGGACTCTGAGATGGATCCGGACAGCACTGGCGACGCTTGTGACAACTGTCCCACAGTACCTAACCCTGATCAGACAGACACGGACAACGATGGACTTGGTAATAACTGTGATCCGGACATTGACAACGACGGTGAGTTTTAAATGACCACACTATTTTATAGGAGTTCAAAGTGTTGACTAATTCGTTGTTTTCAACGCCAAGCTAAGAATCTTCTCTACAAATGGCGAAACAATATTCAAAATTATATAAATACCACCTTTATATACCACTGGGTCTAACTAAGAAGCCTTGGAAGTTTGATAAAAAATATTGAGTGTTTAAAGTTATGATATTTCAATTAAAGAGTTGTCCGGGCGTGCAGGTAATGGCTCACAGAGTTTACCTAAATCACACTCTTGACAAATTGCCTTGTTCCTGCCTCTATCGTCTGCACGAAACATAGCTTTGCAAGCTTAGAGGAGATTCACAAGAACAATATCGTTGGTTTCAGAAAAACGAATATCAAATATAACTAGTCTGACGGTTTTTGTTTTTGATCTGACTTTTCTTGGCCATAAACCTTTTAAAAGGCCAGGTTTTTCCATCTGGGAGGGTCATAAGTAGATCGATACATGGCCAAATAGTTTTGTATTTCTCAATATTGTTATTACAGATTTTTGTTTAATAAACTCGGTTAGCTATTCTGCTTTATTCAACTATGTATGCACAACCAATGCTATTCGAATACAAAAGGAAACGTGTCCTAGTCAGGGCTTAACAAATGAAATGTTTACACAAGCTGACAGTGAGCTCATAGTTAATTTGATATGCTTTCAGGAATCATAAATGCTGAAGATAACTGTGTGACTGTGAAGAACTACGACCAAGTGGATTCAGATAGAGATGGTGTGGGAGACGCCTGTGACAACTGTCCTAGGATACGAAACCCCGACCAGGTATTTCAGATAATCTTTCATTTTATAATAAATTAAATTATTTTTTACATTTTAAAACTAAAGTTAAATATTTTGCTTGCTTTACAGATGAAGCTATATTGTTAACTTTTTGTTTATTGTATCGATACTGGTTCAAGTTTACTTAAAATATATCCTACCTTTCTTTCTAGCTGTAACGTTGATCTATTATTACTGAATTGATAAAGACAACCGATGTGGATAGAAATTGATAGCAAGTTGTATTCCTTCCAGTGCCCACCATTGCCACCGGGTGATCGTGGTTAATACGAAATACATAAATAGCAGAAGGTGTAATTAATGAACGAAAAGTTAGAACACTACACTGGTTGTGAAAAGATATATCATTATTCACTAGATTATAAAAAGGGGGTCACTTTCCAATATTTTTCTGGAGTTTTACTTATAAATATTTTCCTTTTCATCTCGTTTTCTTGTCATAAAGTTATTTGAGTCTTATGATAGCGGTGCGAGTATTGATCTTGAAAAAAATAACAACAAGACCCCCGAAAACCACAACTCACCCCTCCAGCCGTAAATAAGCAGAAATTATAAGTGAGCATTCGAGGCAATTGGTTCAGAAGAAATGTTTTGATACTTTAAAGTGTAAATGTTTTATATTTCCAGGATGACCGTGACAATGATCTAATTGGAGATCTCTGTGACACAAACGATGATCAGTGAGTAGATAACACCTTAGAACAGTTACAGGTGCACCTGGCAGAAGATTAACTGAATATTTGTAAATTATTAAATTATAGGACAAAATACGACAACAACAAAACAGGAGAAAGCACCACAACAGCAACAATAAAACCAAAACAGACGCATATTAATTTTCTGGCTAAGGGCAGTATGTTTCAAAGATTATATTCATGCTGTCATACTTAGCACTGGAGGAACATTATCTTACCAACAGTTATAACACTAAAGTGACTACACATGTAATGGCCGTCATATAAGTGGAAGAACCTTGGACACGTCGGTAAACACCAATCGATCAATCAATCGTTTTTACATTAGCTTTGATAAAACTGTCGTGGCGTGCTAGTAATGACCTGCAGGCCTAGTTTTGTTAACAGAGCGAGTTGAATTATGGACCAGGTGGGATTAAAATCCGTAAAAATCAATAATGCACTAGCAAACAGCATTCTGCATTTATCATATTAATTTTTCTATGAAAGATTTCACTAAGGTCTATTCTTAAGTTCATTCTTAAGTTGTTCCTGATAATAATAATCAATAATCAAAATTATAGCCCACTGACCGATTCTTTTTACGTTTATTTTGACTTTTTCGGCCAAATGACGATACTTCCCGTTTCCTATGCATATTTTAAGAATTTTTACCAGCCAACTGTTTTCTTTTCAATATTGTGACACTGTTATGAAATTGATGTGGTTGTCATATATTATATCAGCTTTGACTGTTTGCACAAATATATTGGTATTATCATTACCTTCTTATAACTTTATATTTGTAGCTTAAGCTTTATACATATCAGACGAAATCAAAATATTTCGATGTTTTTGTGTTTCAGAGATAAAGATGGTGTTCAGGATGATAAAGATAATTGCCCGACCGTGGCCAATGCGGATCAACTTGACACAGACAAAGATGGAAAAGGTGGCTATAAAAATTTGATTTAAGCCGTTATGTTACAATGGCTATAATTAATTTAGATAAACAAATATACCATTTATAATCAAATTAAATGCCCTCTGACTTCATAATGAAGAGAACTAAAAATAAACATGCCTCCAACAAAAATTATGACCTTTCTTTCACATCACTTAGTAATGCATATATAAATATCGATGGCACTAATAAATTGCATTTTTGGTCACAGATGTAGTTCGACAAAAGTCTCTTAGTAAAATTATTTGCAAAAATTATTTTTTATATAACTGAACTGCTGTCTAACCGGAAGATTGTGAGGAAAAGTGTTTACATTTATTTTAAATATTATCTTTTCTCTGTCTAGGCAATGTTTGTGACGATGACGATGATAATGATTTGATATTGGATCAAGATGATAATTGTCGATTAGTATACAATCCCGATCAGGCCGATGTCAATGGTAAGTTCATAACCCCCTTCAAAGAACTGCTGATGGACCCAGTTGTTCGAATCAATCGTTACTAGGGCGAATGAAACTATTTTATTGCATTGGCAATAGACGAATTTATCCATGTGACGCCTTGTAACGGTAGATTTATGTTCAGGAATGGTAACCTATGCACCGCAGAAGAAGAATTTTGTTTTATTCTAATTTGCTTTTAATCGAATATCACCTTAAAAAAGGCCAATTATCTTCAATTTAACTAAACTTGCTAATATTTTTGTGGTGAAGTTATGCAATAGCTAGCCAGAAGTAGTAAACTTACAGTTAGTAATCTAAACCCATTTTTAAAAAAACTTTATTGTTGAAACGTACACCTTAAGCGGCATGCTTATACTATGTACAAAATTATTACAATTAGAAGCATAGAATGATCAGTCCGAACCAGCTCGAGTTCGACCAGTTATACGGCGGAATAGCTTTTTGCGGATACTATGAAAATCTTTTGGAGGCAGACATAAACTTAAAAACGGCAGAAGTTATTTCACAGTTTTGATAGCAGGTTAAGCAATAATACGGTTCTCTCTGCCAACCAGGTGATGGTGTTGGTGATGTGTGTGAGAATGATGCTGACGGTGATGGTCATCCTGATGGTTTGGACGTGTGTCCAGATAACGGTGAGATCTACTCAACGGATTTCAGGGCCTACCAGACAGTCGTTCTGGATCCCGAGGGGGATTCACAGATAGACCCTAACTGGGTTATCCTCAACCAGGTAAATCTTCAAAGACATGTCATCATGCTTCAAAGGACACCTAATTGTAATATATATCTGCAATGTCCTATATACCGAGGACACTCGACCCCCCACAAAGCCTATGGATTAGCAATGTCATGTATATCCACGTACACTGTAAAAATGTTCGGAATATTCCTTTTCAGATATAGGAGATAAAAGTGTTAGCAGTAGGTAGGTTATTATACAGTTATAGACTTTTGGTGAGGTTAACACAGTCTTTAATATCGATCGAGGCAGAGGCCGAAGTCCATATGACTACTGCGGGTCTGTATAACTATATATAAACCGAATGAAAAGGCCTTAACTGTTTTATTATATGACGATCATTAAATTAGCTTACCTTATTAGCTGATTTCCCAGTAACAAATCATTGATTTGTACATCTGAGATCGAAGCAGACGATATCTTTGACACATCTCAAATCAAAGAAGTATACTGAAAAGCCCCCCCCGCCCCCCCCTATGGAGTGTCCTCTGGCTAAGAGAGTCTTTTTTAATCTTATATTCATGCAGCAGCACTGGAGGAATATTGTCAGTCCAACAGAGCTAACGCAAGTGACGCCACATCATTGAGTTGTGTTACAGTCACTTCAGATCTATGGGCTATTTGACTGTTATGTTATTCGGAGATTTTCCTTAAGATGTCACCGAAGACTTTTAGAGTGTACCAAATAAATTTGAATTTTTCAAGTGTACCTAACCTGTATGTTTTTGCTGACAGGGGGCAGAAATTGTTCAGACGATGAACAGTGATCCAGGAATAGCTGTCAGTAAGTATATCGTTCGTGTTAAAATACACAAGCCACTTATTGGATCAGAAAATGGCCTTCCATTTTTGCCAGCATGTCGCAAATCAAAGTACTTTCAGTGAAATTGTTCCATTCGCTTAAGAAATATATTGAAGGCAAACTTTGGAACATTGACTTTTGCACATTTTTCCAATATATTTAGATCTCGTTCCAGAATTTAAGAAAGTTTTTTTCTTTCTTACTCTATTTTCTGGAATATTTCTTAAAACTTATCATCGCACCCCGAACTATTACACAGAATTTCCCAGGATGTGTTTTTTTTAAGGGTTTCGTTCGTATTTTCATGGCAACTCCGCAACACTAAGTCGTTATATAAGTGAATAATCCTTGAATACAAACCGTTAGAAAAATGTTAAAACAAAATTATTGACAAATATAACACAATTAATTGTTTCCTTTCAGGTTACAATGCTTTCAGTGGTGTCGATTTCAGTGGAACGTTCTTTGTGAACACAGAAATTGATGACGACTACGCAGGTTTTATCTTCAGTTATCAAGACAGTTCTAATTTCTATGCTGTAATGTGGAAGAAGGCTACACAGACCTACTGGCATCCGACACCTTTCAGAGCTGTGGCAGAACCGGGCATTCAGCTGAAGTTAGTCCACTCGGACACAGGTCCAGGGGAGATGTTGAGAAATTCTATGTGGCATACTGGGGACACTGAGGGTCAGGTTAGCAAAGTTGCATTAAATTGCTTCGGTGCATCAGTTGATATGACCAAGATCAAGATGGGCGCCTTTATTTACAAAGGGATTGCCGAGGCCAACGATAAGATATCTTTACTTACTTATTTGTTTTAAGCTTATTGGCGTGTCAATATTATATCTTTAAATCTGCCATTCTCTTAGTTAAAGTTTACTTCGCGTAGTTTTCTGAATAAAGTAACACTAGTAAAGCTTGGGATCTTTGCCGAAATCAGTCCAATTTCATCAATCGCAACGTCGTTTCTAACTGGAATATACATTTTGTGTGTGTTTTTCAACTGTGTATTACTAAAGTTTGTATTTTGTATGTACAAATATTCGAATCCCTGTGGAGGCAAGCAACATTTTCTTTCTCTACATTTATAAAAAAATATAAAAACAAGTATATGTATCTTTTTTCTGATTTATGACTTAGGTGAAACTTTTATGGAAAGACCCTCGGAATGTTGGCTGGAGAGAAAGGACAGCTTATAGATGGGAGTTAATCCACAGACCTGCCAGAGGATTGATACGGTTTGTTATACAGTATTTTCGTTTTATTTGAGATAACACTGTCTTAGATTGAAAAGATTCTTGTTCGGAAAATTTTGCAGGCTGCACTCAGCAACTACAAGAAACGCGATGGCTGTGTGATTTAGGCTGCCGGCATTTATTTCTGGCCATTAGGTGCCTTACTCTTAGGGTCATGGGTTCGATTCTCGCAAGGGTCTCATTCTACACTGTTTTCTGAACAAGAATATATTCCGCCCAATAGAGTGTTATCCCAAATAAAAAGAAAACACTGCTGCCTGCGGGCCACTTTGCAAACGACAGAAAAATATATTAAAGATATGATCTTGTCGAGTGCAATGCGCCGTATACATTAACGATTTGTTACATACAGAGTAATTATGCATCTTTGACGTATTGCTGTTGTCCAGTGGCGATTTTCGTTGTTTTGTTTATGTTTTTTTCTAAACATGCTTGTAATTCCCTTTATATTTGCTGTATTATACAATATCTCACGTGCCAGAGTATATGCTGACTGTCTTTCTTTTTCGTTTAGTTTTCTGATCTTTTAACCATCTTGTTTTTTGCATACAATTGTTCTATCACTTTGTTATATAATGTAGTCTGTCATTTTCTACAGAGTATTGTTATTTGAGGAGACGTCTCTGGTAGCAGATACAGGTAACATATATGATGCCACTCTAAGAGGTGGACGCCTGGGAGTTTTCTGTTTCTCACAACAAATGGTCATCTGGTCGGATCTTGTGTATAGATGTAACGGTAAGAACTGTGTTCATTATGAGACAAGGTATCGAAATCAAATATGCCTTCTAAACACTCAACATTTTACCACATTTGATGTCAACAGTGTCTGTTGATTCCTGTATTTAACAGCGAACCTCGTCAACGGCGGTTTTATAGATCGAGTTTGATGTTTGATGAGTGTTTCACGCCGTCTGTATTACACTTATATGAAGGTGGTATACTCTAACTGTTAAAAGTGACACTATCACAACCAGAAAATGTGGAGTATTTTGCTATGTTGGGAAAATAATGTTTCTCCAGTGCTAAGCAAAGACAGCATGACAAGGCTTGGAGCCTACTCCCTTAGTCAGATGCTGGTGGCTTTAAAGATCACTGGGTTTTTTTTTGCTCGGTTTCGTTGTAGATGTTAATCAAAACACCGACCGAATCTAGAATCGTTATTTACATCTCCCCAACGCCCGGGGGGGGGGGGGGGGGGGGGGGGGGGGGGGGGG
>JAVFBZ010140197.1:0-21545 GCA_032466195.1 Katharina tunicata
CTGTGGTAGTTCGGTGACGCAAGTGATGGACCCGGATGTAGCGATCTTGTGCTGCAGTTGTTATGCGAGGTCTACCATTTCGGGGCCGGTCTTCTGTAGATTGGAATCGCTGGAACCTGCTGGTACCACCGTCATGGTGTTTGGTAATACTGGAAACGTTTAAGTAGAATAATCAAGCTAAATTTTATTTTTCACTTCCACCGTTACGGCCGTGGGACCGCCGCATTGGTAACACTGAGCTGGTACCACCGTCAGACTGTTTGTTAATACTGGAAACCATGGTCAGCTGTACTCTCATTGGCCTAGATACACGAGATGCCAAATTGAAATATTATAACCTTAACCTATTAACTTGAATGTCAGTTTCCCCATTGTGACGTAACCACCACAGCATTGCCTTGACGGCGGAGCCACCTCTGTGGCTTAGTATTACACTTAAACGATTTTGACACCTTCATGTTATAAGACGAGGCGCCAAAACCATTAGAGCTAGGAAATTAAAACTGTGATTTTCATGTAGCCAGATTACTGCCCATGAAACATGTTTCCATCACCTTTTCTCTTTCTCTTACCGTTTTCCAGTAATAGCCGTTTGAAATTCAATAGCGTAGCGCATCTTATTTTGCGCGATCTATACCGGAACCATTTTAACATGCCTAAGGTCTCAGTAACAGCCAATGGCGTGACTCTCTAAACCAAACTGCGGAGAGTTTTATAGGTGCACAAATCCTAACGCTGCTTTTTTTACCTATAACACGCATCAAGACACGGTATTTAACCGATATATTGTGAGGCTTATGACAACACCCGTGACTTATAGAGATTTTAACCGTGTTGATGTTCTCTTTTCACTCTCATCATTTGTGACTCATCATCGCACCGCCATTATCCACGTCGGTAAGTTCCGAGTGGTGACTCATAGCGCTAAAAATAGGCATGACTCCACATAGCAGAACTATCGCACGATGCTTATATACTGTCCTCCCACAGAATTCCCCCCATTCAAATAACCTGGGATTTTCTGTCCCAGAACCCCCAGTTCTCTACTACTTACCTCCCTCGTTTGATTTATTCGTTAGTTTAACCTAACGTTTTTTTCAGTTTTTATCTATTACATTAGTAATCATCAGTTACGTAGCAATTAACTTTGCTGTTCTATCAAAATAATCTACATCTCTCCTCATATTAAAGCAAATATTGATATATATTTTTCATATATACATCATCTATACATGGAGATATGGCCACCTGAAACAACAACCAAACAGTCACCCATCAACTCACCAGCCTGTTGGAAGATTTTAGAGACTGCATTCGAGTTATTTTTGTTTAATACATGTTTTTTTTTTTTATATATGATAAATTTATTTTTCAACTTTAGATGCATGTAGAGTTACTGAAGGCTGTTACATCATAGTTATTCATTGTCATAACGTCAACACTCACACGACGTTATTCTAAAGTAAAACTGTCATAACGTCATTCTAATGTTACATCGAGTTATTCTAACGTAGCCATAACGTTAGTTTCTAAACAAATTTATTTCTAAAGTAAAACTTTTACAACGTCATTCTAATGTTACATCGTTTCGTTCTAACGTAGATATAACGTCAGTTTCTAAACAAATTAGGCCTAATAGCCAGTGGTCCGTTTCACAAAGCGATCTTAGCTTACGTTGAACGTAACTACCATGACAACACAATGCCTCTGGTCGCTGGTCGCTATGGTATTTACGTTGAACATAGCCTAGGATCGCTTTGTGAAACGGGCCCCTGTTCTTTTACCATTTAAGTATATTCTGTTGAGATTTGTAGCCATTGCTTGAAAACGGCCTCAGCATCTAGCCCGAAACGTCACTTACCAATATATCCAGAAGTTGAAAGTCCATCTCAGTCGTCATGATTTTTTCCTCACTTGATGTAGACGGATATAGAATTGGCCAATCTACAAATGGCGTTATCAGTATTTTCGTTTTAATCGACCAGTAAATCGCAGACAATTTCGACGGATGTATTGCTTTGCCTCGTTTTCGAATTTGAATTGCTTAATTTCATTTGATTGCTCGTCCAGCTTATAATTCAGATTGCTTACAAAATTATTCAGTTCAGCTATTTTACTGGTTAGTTTTGTCACTAATTCAGCATTTAGAGTCACTTGAATTTGAGACAAAAGCGTGTTGACTCTGGTCTCGCTAAACAACAAACGACCATTCAGAGGGGGTTTTTTTGTCCGTTATCACATCATCCACAACCTGCCGTACAACTTGTTACAATTGTTACTTCATCACAGGTGTACCATTTACGTCTGTGTGTAGGTCAACTTGACCTTCTGATAAGGATATATTCATATCTGGGAGGGGGTTTCTTCTTTAAAGTGGAGGAATTGTCGATTTCACCGTCTTTCTTCTTACACTTGGCTTGGGCGCATTTTTTTATATTTTTATCGGAATTTGATGAAATGTTACTTTCACAGTCACTAATACTGCCATCATCAGGATTTACATTCAATACAACACCAGGACCATGTGGAGCCTCAATAGTTTTAGTCATATCAAGGTCAAATTTCGTGGCTATTAGCAAATGTTAGTCAACAAAATTATCCCAATCCACGTTATGTAAATTAATTCC
The DNA here is from genome assembly GCA_032466195.1 of Katharina tunicata. Lineage (NCBI taxonomy): Eukaryota > Metazoa > Mollusca > Polyplacophora > Chitonida > Mopaliidae > Katharina > Katharina tunicata. Next base: position 2,628 of record JAVFBZ010140197.1, read on the forward strand.
AAAGTGTGTTAATTTTCACAGAACATTAATAAATATATTCACCACAAATCGAGAGCCAATTCCATCACATTTCTTTGTAAATCACCCGAACTACCGCTTCGTTCACCCTGTCGACTACTGGTGGCGTTTTCAGCAAAACTTTGTTACTCTACATTTATAAATAAATATAATTTTGTATAAATGTGGAGAAAGAAAATTTTGTTTGCCTCCAACGGGATTCGAACACTGGTCTATGGCTAGCAGTATATATACAGTGGGTAAATTTAAGCTGGCTGATTTATGTTTGATTTATAACTGGTTTACGCTTCTGGTTAAATAGTTTCCACATTACGTCAAACATCGGAATTCGTGCTCCATTCAAAATGAGTTCGTTTTGCACCAAAATGAGTACCAATTAGAAGGGTATTTTTTACATTTATTCACTGTAGATTATGGATGACATTCAACGTGATGTGACACATTATAGGGTCTGGCCGATATTAACAACAAAAGATTAATTTACATCTAGGTTTAAAAAATTAAATCGATGTGGTTGTAGGTTAAAGTTCCGGCAATACGTCCTGCTAAAAAAAAAAATAGTTATGTACAAAGGTGTGTGAATTTTCAGAGTGTCCATTAAACTGGAGAATTTATTTATTAACTTGGTGTTATGCTATTTCAAATTTCTTTTCTTTTTTTCAGGAAATTTGTCTTCGCGCCTGTATGTCGTGGAATCGCTGCAAAAAGAGACAGCCTTTCTGGATCAGAGACTTACCAGCCATCCTATAGGTGAGCAGCTTTCACCAATTTGCAGAATCTGCACGTAATAGTTTAGAGAAGAACATATTGAGGCTGCCAAAAACAAATGTCCACATTATTAAACCAAACTCAGCTTATTTGCATGTTTAAGGTGAACATTAACATAATTATGTGGTAAAGTTTCATACTTAAAAAGATTTTTTAGTGGGACCGACTATACGTTTAACACAAAAATAGAGACGGGGTGTTTTGGACAACCATTCCTCTTTATTGTCGCTACTAATTTTCTAAGTTAACAACGAACTGAAAACTGTATTCTTTTGAAAGAGATTGTTTTACGTTAACAACAAACGGGAAACCGTATAATCAAATACATGTAGTAGGTAGCACCAAATATACAACTCATCTTCAATAACTAATCAGCATGTTTGCCTGGGGATTTAAGGTTATTTCACTCACATGATAAAAGTAAAAGGTTAATACTGACCAATGTTTGCCTGATAATCAAATTATTATTAGATCAGAAAGGAAATGTTCAAATCAACAAACTATAGTATGATAAATTAAGAAGGCAAATTCAAGACTAAATCTTCGTTTCTATGGGCACATGAGCAGAAGAGAAAATATATGTAAATAAACATTACTTTAATACAAATTATAGATTTACCATAATAGTTCCTTTAAAAGGTATACACAACCCAGAGGCATATGACTGAAGTGGTAGTCGGATATACAATATGACAAGAACATATTTAGTCATAATATGTAACAAACAGGAACCTATGTTTAAATGATATGGTGTGTATGAACTTCCATACAAACCAAGTATATACCACGCATATTGTTCGACTAAACTGCTTGTGTGTATCACTAAAACATTCATCGAATGTGAAAGATATACAAATTTGGCAATGGTAAAGACAAATTATTTTAAAATATCTCTAAATAAGATGGTCTCTTTTATCCATCATGCTGACTTATAAATAGTAAATCCAATGTTTACTACAATGCACCTACAACTTTAAAATATAATAGAACACAGAAATTTTGTGTTAACAAGTTTGTACGCTAGATTTGTGGCTATCTCAAAAACATTTAATTTACATCATGGTAACACTAGTTTAGAGGTTACTAATTATATGAAATGACAGCGGAACTCTTAATCAAAAGAATAACCAGATTACCAAAACCATTAATTGATTTACTTAAATCGTAGTTATTACGTTTGCATACCTCAACTGAGCAGCACCCATGCTTCGAAACCATAGCAAGCGAGATCGCTACAGTGAACATCATGCTGGCTCAGTTCTCGTGACCTGCACAAATCCAAATCAAGCGAATTACAAGCGGATTCGGCATAGTTGCCCAAAGTAACATTCCCAGCCAGCAAGAACACGTTGGCCCAACGTCGGTGAAATGCAGTGCTTTGTGTCGGTCCAACATAGGCAATTTACATGGGCCATATGCCAGGTTTGCTCATCGAAACGGGATCGGGCTGACGTTGAATAAGGACAGTGGTCCGATCAATTCCAGAGCCTACTTTAATTTGATGTCGGCCCGACATAACACTTCATGATCGGTCCGATGGAGGACGCATACATAAACCCTATATTTTACTATATTTAATTTTGATAAACAACGTTTGGCCAACGGAAAGCCGAGCGCTTACCGACGTAAACTACATCGGCCCGATGTCGTTATCATCTGTTCATTATATTGGAAACCTACATTGGCCCATTGGATGACCGATGATTTGGCAGCTGAAAATTACCCTCACCAAACATAATCCTTTGTAGAAAAACGTCAGGCCGATGTAGTATCTACGCATTGACCGGATGGTTAAGCTGAAAATTACACTCACCAAACAATCTTATGTAGAAAAACGTTGGGCCGATGTTCTATCTTGGCATTGACCAGGCTAAATGTTATTGAGTTGGAGTCTCACTAAACGATGCCTGACAAACATATAAATAGATCATCTCACATGGGCCAAATGAGAGGAAATGTTGCCAATACATCATTTTTCTGACAAGACACAAACACTTAGAAAATATTGCTGTTAAAGCTTATATATCTTTGTAAGAGTATAACACTTAACCTCCAATCAAGCATAAAAAACCTTTAGAATCATGAAATGTAACAAACTTGAAAATTATCGCCAACTGATATGGCTTCCACTGCCATTATCTCCTCCATGAATAACCACTCTGCAGCGTATATTTGTTGGACAATTTATCAAACATATGATATAACATAATTGGATGGTTTTTTTTTTTGGTTTTTTTTTTTGTCTTATTTGTTTTTGTTCTGTTTTTTGTTTGTACAGCTCTGCAGCATTTGAACTTTAGTAGATTAAATTGTTTCTTTATTTTTTATCATGCTAAACACAGCACTAAACATGAAACAAACCAACATTTTCTACCTAGATGTATACACACCTGTTTGAATTTCATATTTTAAAAGAACTACATCCCACTCCAGTTGTTAGACAGCACCAACCATTTCAGTTTATCAGTATCCAGTGATGTCCCCCTTACAGAAAAATCCTATAGGATTGAATAGGATTATAAAAATCTTATAGGATCCTACAAGAAATCAAAAAAATCCAATAGGATTTATAAAATCTTGTAGGATCCTAATGGAAAAAATGGAATTCCTATAGGATTCCTATATAATAAAATAAAATAACCCTTACAGAAAAATCTTATAGGATCCTAATGGAAAAGGAATGAAATTCCTATATAATAAAATAAAATTCATATAAGATAAAATAAAATTTATAAAGGATAATATAAGATTGGCTGACATAGGACTAGAAGATCTTGTAGGATGTGTGATCCATAAGCTTGTTATATAACATAAGTATCAGACATTGTTGAAAATGATCTCATACAAGATTTTTAATCATATAAGAGATGAGAGCAATTTGCCTATTACGGGTACTAAAAAATTATAGCATAAAAATCAATAGAAATAAAACTGATAAGTTTTGTTTCAAATGTACTACAAACAGTAATGAAAAACTATTACAAACTTAACATTTTATCTATACTGTGGTGTCCATTTGGCAAGGTGCACGAAATATTTGTCATGCATTCAAAACAATTAGATTGAAATATACATATAACAAGATGGCCGCCAAGCTAGGGTGTTATTCAATGCATAGTATACTCCAGTGAGAAATTCATCAGTAAAGGCAAAGTATTGCCCTTCTATTCTAATGCACAGGATGTATCAAAGTGTGTTGCGCAAGTTGTTATACCTAGAAATAATGTTTAACTTATGATCTGTGAGACAATAATGAAAACAATCTACTTGAAAGTGAAAATTCAAGATGGCTGCCAATATATTCATGAATGACACTAAAGTGACACAAGATGGCCGCCAACTAAGTTCTGCAATATATGCTGCATATAAAGTCAAGATTTTGATAAGAAGAAGAGAGACTTTGCTCTGAATTACTGATGCACAGGATACATAAAGGTACTATCAGTGTTTTGTGCAAATGTTATACCTTGAAACAATGACAATTTGTGATCTTTGAAACAGTAATTGAGATAATCTTCTTGATGTGAAAATTCAAGATGGCTGCCAATGTGTTGGAATGAACAAGTGACAGACTTTAGTAGGCTGAAATGTGCTTACTTACCAGCACACTAATTTTAAGTAGGTCCGAAATCATCACAGGAATGTTTTACTAACTCAGTAATAATTATTAAACACCACTGGGGCAAATCAATCAACCCCGATCCCCAGGACAGGTGGAAAATGAACCAAAAATGCTGACTGCCTATGGTATGAGAACAGTGTTCTTGTCATGCATGCTACTGTTGTTAGAATAAAAATGAAATCTTCGGACAGAAGTTAGTCAACTCAAATCAGAATCAAAGACCTTGAGGACTCTATGAAGATTAAACCTTGTTAGTTTGTGAAACAAGGACAACACAGCCTGAGATTGAAGTACCCTAGGAAAAAAACAATACACCTGTCATAATGGTCACTCCTTCTCCCAAAGCCAAGATGTTCAGACATCCCACCAGGAAACAAGCCATATGGTCACCTCTATTGACACAACTTCCCCTCATAAGCAGACTTCTAAATCTACTTTACTAATTAGGAGTTATACTCAAAGTGTCAAACCTTGAAAACACTCATTATGCCTAAAGGGGGTGTCAAAATCACAGATGTGTAAAATAATACTGACCTTGAAATTTTAAACTTTTACACTGTACAGTATGTTTATAATAAAATATTTTATTTATGAAATACATCGTTTTGAAAATTTTATGGGATTTCATATTTTTTATGACAAGTTGATCAATGGAAAACTACTGATCATTGCTGTCCTTCTTTACATTGTACAACAGTCTCTAATCAACCAAATAAAAATCTGACTGGATTTATATATCTTTAATAAGTACTTTTCTAAATGTAATAAGAATATGTTATAGGGTACGATAGAAAAATATTACATAGGAAAATCCTATAAGTATCCTTTAGGATGCACTAAGAAATTCCTATTCGATTCATATAGGATTCCTGTATGACCCATTAGAAAAATCCTATAGGATCCCTTAGACAAAATCCTATAGGATCCCTTAGACAAAATCTAATAGGATCCTATTGGAAAATTTTCCTATAGGATCCTATTGGATTTTTTTGTAAGGGCCATGTCAAATTTCAGCAAGTCATCAAGATTAATGCGACGAAGCAACAGTAGACCAATTAATGTGAACAAAATATTTGAGAAGCGGTTGTAAATATATAACATAAAGCCACAAACTTATCTAAGTATTGAAACAGGAGTGATTGTTACATCAGTAACAATGGTTTATATATTGTGAGTAATGACACGATTTCTCTCTCATTTCTCCTACCACGATAAGAAGAAATTAACTAAAAACTCAAGAAAGAAAAAAAAACAATTAAGAAAATATCAGAGTAGTTTATTCATACATTGCTTCTGTGTGTTTTAATATCACATCAGTTACATTAAAATAAAAGATTTGGTCTTCCAGGAGAGAAAAAAGGAAGAATTATGAAAAAAAAAATTAAGACCGTAGTTTTTTTAATTTCCAGAATTTTAGGCTAGACAGAGATCCGTAATAATATTTACAAAATAAGTATGATGCGCGGGTAGTAAGTTGTGTGTACAAGCCATTTCCGAGTGAAAAGGGCGTTTAAAAATACTTTAAATGAAGTTTTGTAAGCAATGGGATTTCTGTGTTTATTTATAGGCAGTGGCGTACATAGTTCTCTCGCTACGAGTAAAAAAATATATCAGAATACGAAATACACATGCAAACCCAAATTGGTGTGGGAAAACGTAACCTCATATAGCTGATATATTAACCTTTAACGAATTTATAGCGTACATACCTGAAAAACAGTTAAATTATTGATAAAAGTCCACAAGTGGTGATGGTACGCATTCAGCTCCAGCGAGCTTGACACAGTTGAATCTGATCTCATCACAAATGCCTAAACCTCGTGGGCGAAAGATGCGTCATCAGAAATGGTGTAAAACACGCGATAACAAACCAGCACAGTGCTGGCCGTGTCACAGTTTGTTGAACAAAAAAAAGTCTCGGATTAAAAAACCACTGCAACATCCACTCATGTCTAAAAGAGATAGTTCTGCACATTATTTTTTTGGGGGGAATAAACTATACATAATACATGCTACACAACAAGCATCTAAATAAACATTGGACCAATGGCGGGTTAACGTAATTGTATCTAGGCCGAGATATAAACGATAGTAGTATACAAGTACTGTAATTATACTTTGAAGAGATGATTTAATTGTGAAAACGAGTTTGACCTATACTAAATGACAATGATATTAGCTGTCCGTAAATATTTATTACCTATCTTATTCTAAAACTGTCTTTAAAATTAAATATGGTTCTCCACCAGAAAAACATATATCCAACATAGATTTTACGTTGGCCCTTTTATTGCAACCAACGTATCTGACGAGCTTTTTGCGTCGGACAAACGGTGGATTGACGTTGGTTGATAACTTAATGGTAATAAGTTTGATCATATTGTTTGGGGTTCTATACACGGGTAATGTTTAATAATAATTGAAGACTTTTTCGCAAGCTACTTTAATAGTCACGGAACATGATTCGACATGGACCGATTTGCTCGATTATGAAAACCAACTATATCCGACGCGCATGTATGCATTGGGCCGAAGACGTCACGACGGCTGTTTGTGAATGGTAATGCTGTTTGACTGAAAACAGAGGGGAATATGTCATTGGCCCGACAGTGATCGCCAACTTATATCCATGAGAATTTCTCTATCAGATTAGAACGATTATCTCTTTCCGTTATATCTTACATTTCAACGTCGGGCTTACGTTGCGATGTAACGGGCAGAAAATATTCCATAAATCACCTTATATCAACGTCACCAGAAACATTTAACATAAAACTGATTTAAAACTGCTATTTAGTTACATTTACCTCGTTTAAAACTTTAATACAATGGGCTGTTATTTCCCGACCATGGCCCTTCGTCGAACTTACATTCCCCAATTTTACGATGGTAAACAACATTTAGCCGACGGAACGTCCATACATTTTCCGACGTTAGCCGATCATCGCCGGCCATAAACCAACGCCGGATGTAAGTCGGCGGCACATGGCACATTTTGCCGACGATAGCCAACCATCGCCGACCATCAACCAATTACAACGTAGGGCTTACGTCGGACCTTCGTTGGGATGTAACGGACAGAAAATATGCCACAAATCGAATTATATCCACGTCATCAGCAGCATTTGGCATAAAACGGATTTAAAACTGCTTTTCAGGCGCATTTGCATCGTTTAAATTTTTAATCGGTGTCCTGATATTTTCCGACCGTGGCCCTTTGTCGACCTTATATCCCCCAATTTTATGATGGTGGGCAGCCATATTTAATTTTAAAGACAGTTTTAGAATAAGATAGGTAATATAGTTGCGTAGCTGTTAAATTGATCAAAATATGTACTGTAAGAAGTTGTAGATGTTCATACGCTGTCTTAAATGACACGACCATGTTATTTGGCTAATGGTAAGGCTAAAAAAATAACATAAGTTTAAAATTATAAAATGTAATTATAATTTCAAATTAAACATAACTATTAAAGTCCTGTAATGGCTCATTTAAGGCGGACGTGCCAATCTTGCCTATTATAGCCCCATAAAAACCCCCTTTAAGGTTGAATTGACAATTTTGACTAATAACGATCTGAGGCTGTAAGACAGACGTACCTGGTACAGTGGACGGTTTGAGGTATTATAGGCCCATAATAGTCTCTTTAAGACGGGCGTGTCTGGTACAGGGGACGGTAGACCATCTCACCAGAGTAAGGGTGCGACACTTTTATAACGGAATAGAATTTCACAGGCCTGTAATGTCCTAATCATTAGCCCGTCTCCTAGGGGTAAAGTTGCGACACTTTTTAAGCCGTAAAGAATTTCACAGACCTGCAATGCCCTAGTCATTAGCCCGTCTCCCAGGGGTAAGGCTGGAGGTTAGCGTCACCCTATACATTCGTGTCTTGTTTGTCATTCTGCTATGGACATGGATATACTATATTTCTCATTCGAATAACTTTATTTATTTAATTGTTTTTATCCTTTTATAGACTTGAAACAATATATTTCCTTTTTCAAATATCTTTCTAGTAGGCCTTCACATAATTTATACTAACACATTAGTTATTTATGCATTTTTTATATTCTTTTAATGTCATGACTATATTTCCCATTTCAATAACTTAACTGATAATAGCGCGTTTTCAATTACACTTTTTTTTATTTCTTTCTTTACCACCGCCTTCCTTTATACACTATATTTAATCAATTCCAATAACGTCCGCTAGTATATCTTCACGAAGTTTACACGCTTTGTCAATTTTTATTATAGGCTATAATATTTCTCTCCTAACAGATGTATACGACCGTCATTACATATTTATTCCAGGGATATTTTATCCCAAGCTATCGAAGACATTGGCGGTCTTTCGTCAGAAGAAGAACATAGTCAATTTTCAATTATATCTACGAATACCGACCTGCCTCTTGATTCAAGCGAGACTTTTGAAGACTTTTTGAAAGCGCTGAATGACGAGTATGAAATGAATAAGCCAGAACAACTACCAGATCAAGACACCACCCAAGAGTTCAATCGGATTTGGGAAATGATCGAAGAGTTGAAAGGAGAGGATGAAACATACATGCCACCCCTGAACTGTAACAGTGATGGTCCAGCTGGGGACGAATGTATGGATTGTCATGTTCAAACGATATTGTCGAACAAGAAACATCTTCATCAATAGGATTTTGTCCGACCTCTCCTTGGGAAATCATAAACATTTATAACAAAGGAAAAATATATAAACAAAACAACTATCAACACATTTTTATGAAACGTAAGCCTATTTTAAAGCGTGATCAAAAGCGATTCTGCTGTCCTATAGATTTAAGCCATCGATAATAAAGTGAATTGTACATTTGTAGATTTTGAAATATAACAGTTATTGTACATTTATGAAAATGTGATCTCTGGTCAAACATGATAAATGTAATTGTGACTGGGAAATACGCTATATTTATTAAAAGGCGAGAATCCTTCGCTAGTAAAAAAAATTTCCATTCTTCTACGTTGCAATTCTAATTTCTTCTGTTCTCGGAAAAATATAACGTGTGTACTTGAGACTACTTTCTAAATCAGTAAGAAGTTTTACTTTACAAACAAACAAACAAACAAAAAACAAAGAAAAAAAGTGTTTTATGTCCCTGTTTCTTAAAAGATCTAAAACCAAAATATACCTGAAGAATTTCAGTTCTTTTCACAATTGATTAGAGGACTATAAGCGTTTTTTGAAAAGCGTGAAATAGTTGGGAAATAAAAAAAATACCTTTCAGAAATATATGTTATAGCAACAGTTTGAACAAATTTAAGGGGGGCCAACTCCTCTTGACCATGTACCGGGGAAACTACTTTGTCCTCAACTTGTAAAATATTGTATTATCGGTTTATTTGTATGTTTTAATTAGATGTATTTACTTTGATAACTTTCTTATTTGTTGACTTCACCGTTTTGTACTGACTGTTACTAATCCAATCTCACCATATTCAATAATAAACCTTTGCAAACAAAATTCTCCGGCGTTGGACATTGTATAAGGGTTGGATACGCGGTGATTTGGTTAGCTATCGGCTATACGGCTTACAGAAGACACAAATAAACACCTAAAGGAATTTCAACACCTTGTTGTTTGCATGTACGCAAAAAGGCCAACCGCTTTGTGATAGATATACAGTCGCTCGAGACGTGTCAAGACATATGAAATAGCTTTTACAAGTGTAAAAACGAAACAGATCACAGCGCCCATGCCCAGACTCCATGCTTTTAAAAAAGCTTCAATTGTCATCAAAGACATGAGAATGGCATCATTCATGTAGCTATCTTTACGGTATTCAGATAATGTGGCTTTTCGTGCATAATTTCTAATTTTATTTTTGTGTACCATCAATCCCCATCCTGTACATTTTTTGTTTTTGATATAAGACTTATGACTGGTGTTTATTTATTTTTATTTTCTCAGCCCTAGCTAGAAATGAAATATCCTTTACAATGTTTGTTTTTTCAGCGCAAAGCATTTTCATTGAATGTCAGCACTTTTAAGCCTACGCATGGGGTATAAAAAAAAGTGTTTATGTCTTTTGAGAGAACTGGTCACGATCTCTAGAGGCGCGTTGTGGCAAATGAACAGAAATTGAATTTAGATCAACAATTCTTTTCACACATATAACCATTGTTCTTACCGTCCGTTAATATGTGCTTCGTTACAATGTACATTTTATGCATATAATATTTTTTTAAGTTAATCGTTGGTAACATGCCATGAAATTATATCGATTTTAAGTGTTCATAAGAAAATTATTCGATACAATTTGCTTTAGAGTGACGGGGTGGTTTATATGCCTATATGTGTGCCCCAAGTGGTTCAAATCATGGTGTGCCTTGACCACCTTTGTTATAAGGGACATACAACTTGAAGGGTAGGCGTTACCAAATAACTATTTTACGCAGAAATAAATCTTAATCTGTTTACTTTCTATGTTTTTAGTTATTTTTATCTCTTGACTTAACCTTCATCTGTTTCATATTTATTCACTCTTTGTTTTTGTTTTTTAACTTTGTTTCATTTCCTAATTAATTTATTGTACATTTTATTTATCCTTTTAGTTATTTGTTTGTTATCTTTATTTTTGTTTGTTATTTTGTTTAACTATTTAACTATTTTATTTTTTATGACTGTTTCTTTTTGTTTATTTTCTTTTGCATGTTTTTTTCTTATCTGGGTATTTCCTTTATTCGTTTGTAATTATCTATTAATTTGTTTTGTTTACTCCTGAACCTACTTCCATTTTTCCTTTCTTATTAAATTAATTTATTGTACATTTTGTATATCTGTTTTTTTTTTTTGTTTGATCTTTTTATTTTTGTTTGTTATTTTGTTTTACTATTTAACTATTTTATCTTTCATGAATTTGTTTTTTGTTAGTTATTTTTTTTTGCATGTTTTTCTTATCTGGGGGTATTTTCTTTATTCGTTTGTTTGTTTGTAATTTTCTATTAATTTGTTTTGTTTACTTCTGAACTTCCATTTTTTCTTTCTTATTTAATTAATTTATTGTACATTTTGTATATCTGTTGGGTTTCTTGTTTGATCTTTTTATTTTTGTTTGTTTAGATGTAATTTGGTTTAAACACAGTAATTTTTTCATTATATTAACCAAAGATTAGGATCCCTGTTTAAAGTTGTATTAATGTGTTTAGAGTTGTGAGGCGTCTAAACCCTTTTACGTATGGAGACAAGTCGACTATGTTTCAAAAGTGCTTTTTAAAGTTTCATTTGAGAGCTCGTTGTGTAGTTCTTATTTCTCGGATAAAACGTCATAAAAGATGCCATTCTCATGTCTTTGATGACTATTGAAGCTTTTTTAAAGCCAAGGCTCTCTGGGATCTGTGATCTGTGTAGTTTTTACACTTGTAAAAGCTATTTCATATGGCTTGACACGTCTCGAGCGACTGTATATCTACCAAAAAGGGGTCGGTATTTTTGCGTACATGCAAACAACAAGGTGTTGAAATTCCATTAGGTGTTTATTTATGTCTTCTGTAGGGGCTTGGGGATTAGGGATTCATATTATTCTGCCTATCACGGAGAATAGCCGATAGCTAACCAAATCACCACGTATGCAACCTTTATACAATGTCCAACGCCGGATAATTTTGTTTACAAAGGTTTATTATTGCATATTGTGAGATTGGATTACTAACAGTCAGTACAAAAAGGTGAAGTTAACAAATAAGAAAGTTATCAAAGAAAATACATCTAATTAAAACGTTCAAATAAACTGATAATACAGTATTTTACAAGTTGACGACAAAGTAGTCTCCCGGTACATGGTCACGAAGAGTTAGCTATCTTAAGTTGGTTCAAAGTGTTGCTATAACATGTATTTCTGAGAGGTTTATTTTTCCCCCAGCTATTTCACGCTTTTCACAAAACGCTTATAGTCCTTTAATCATTTGTGAAATCAACAGAAATTCGTCAGGTATATTTTGGTTTTAGATCTTTTAAGAAACAATACAAACAAATCTCTTTGTTTGTTAGGGACATCAAACACTCTTTTTATTTGTTTGTTAAGCATAATCTTACGGATTTACAAAGTAATCTCAAGTACACACGCTACATTTTTCCATGAACAGAAAAAAATATAATTGCAACGTATACGTGTGAAAAAACTTACTAGCAAAAGATCCTCGCCTTTTAATAAATATTAGGTATTTCGCAGTCACAATTACATTAATCATGTTTGACCAGAGACCACATTCTCAAAAATGTACAATAACTGTTTCAAAATCTACAAATGTATCGATGGCTTAAATCTATAGGACAGCAGAATCGCTTTTGACCACGCTCTTAAAATAGGCTTACATTAAATAAATAGCATTTATTGATAGTTCTTTTGTTTATATACTTTTCCTTTGTTATAAATGTTTATGATTTCCCACGGAGAGGTCGGACAAAATCCTATTTGTGGAGGTGTGTCTTGTTCGACAATATCGTTTTGAACATGACAATCGTCCCTAGCTGGACCATCACTGTTACAGTTCAGGGGTGGCATGTATGGTTCATCCTCTCCTTTTAACTCGTTGATCATGTCCCAAAGCCGATTGAACTCTTAGCTGGAGCCTTGATCTGGTAGTTGTTCTGGCTTATTCATTTCATAGTCGTCATTCAGTGCTTTCAAAGTCTTTAAAAGTCTCGCTTGAATCAAGAGGGAGGTCGGTATTCGTAGATATAATTGAAAATTGACTGTGTTCTTCTTCTGACGAAAGACCGCCAATGTCTCCACACCCTATTATCTTGATACGTTTGTAATAGAACCGTGATGTCATCATTGTACAATTATATATGTGAAAATAACTATAACAAAAATAAATAAATAAAAACTAACCCCTGTTTCCTGCATTTTGACGTTTGAATTTCCTCTAACTCTTGTAGGTCTCGTGTTGTTATCTTTTCCGCGGTACGTCCGACTGTTTGTTAAAATTAGCACATACGTCTTGGGAGACGCTTAATGTTTTCGCGCTAAGCGTGACATGTTGTTCAATGTTCACAGTTCCGAAATCCAAGTTAAGCTTTTGTTCAATAAAACTTTCATTTGAAAATTGCTATTCGGTTTCTAGGAAATCCAAGTTAAGCTTTTGTTCAATAAAACTATCATTTGAAAATTGCGATTCGGTTTCTATGAAATCCAAGTTAACCGTATGTTCAATAAATTATCGTTTGAATATTGTGATAGCTCTGTTTCTATGAAATCTTTCTGTATATCCTGGGAAGCTTAATCGACACCCGACATTATCAACACACACACACACACACACACACACACACACACACACACACACACACACGCAAACACACTGTAAAAAACTATCCTGGTCTCTGTGAAGCTTTACACTTTAAAACTATAAACGTTGTTTTGAAAAGCGGGTATTAGACGGCCAGAGTTTCTAATATGCAATGTGTGTCGTTGAAAGCTTAAATTCAAAATGAATTTGATTTGCCTCCCCGGCCACGTGTTTGTACGTCAAATACGTCTATGGTCCCAGAGATATACAGAGTGTATCAGTCACTCTTGACACAACGTGCTCTACACTTTTAACCCGTGTTTGGCCCTTTTAAACCGTTAACGACCACTGTTTACATATGACACATTATAACAGGCACCATCGTCATACAAGAAATGAACATACCAAACAGCATCAGTCCCCGTGGTTCAAGATTAATGAAACTCCGCTCGACATAACATTCACCCCGCATATGTAAACATAATTACCGAGTACTTATAATTTAAACACTCTCATAGAAAGCCGATGAGACACATTTGCGCCCTTTGCACTGGCCTTGTGTTAAACTGCACTACACTCTCGGATAAAGACTCCTCGGGAAAAAAACCTCTGATCATATGACTATGAATACATTACCTATAAAATAGTGGCTATAACTTTGGGGCGTTAGCATCGCCTTAACGCTGATATTGAATAATTACCCATGACTATGAAGAGACCAGCGCTAAAATACCAGTGAAAAAACACAACTTCATTGCTATGATTATGATTTGACAAGATGGACACCTCTAGCGACAAAGAAACACAACTTGCCTTAATATTTACTGCGCGTTACTGCGACTGGCCTACTCGCGACTAAAAATCGCCGTAGTTTAAGGTATGCTGGCGCCCCAAATTTACCTTAAGTTCTCGTGAGAAGCGCATCGCACTTGATTATACACATGCAACTTTTGTTGATACGACGAGTCGAATTTGACGAGTTAATACTACAAGTCGCACCACGTGAACGCGGTTTTGGATAAATACATGAATACATACCTATATAACATCTATACAACTATGAAAAAGTGCATCCATGCAAGCCACTACACTATATAACAACATAGCTATACCGAGCGATATACATTCAAAGGGGGTTAAGCATGTTGTAGTAAGGGTGGTTAGATCTGGGGTATTCATATGGCGGAGGTTGTTACTGGAGTTTTGAGATTGTGCGGTTGTGGGATTGTGCGGCAGGTTTATGACGTGACAGGCCTGACGTCACCATCGTCTGCTGAGTTATTGTTGGCGCGGTGAGGTTTTCAAGAGTTCGTGACAGGGGCGTAAATTAGACTAAATAACATGGAATGATGCGTGGTTCTCGTCGTTTAACCAGACTTGTCTTCACCTATAACCTTTCAATTCAGCAGAACGTGGGCAAGTTTTCAAGTATGTCTTTTGGGTTAACATTATACTGTACAACGTCGAATGGTGCGTGATTGTAGTCGACTCACAACACCATTTTGCACTCCTCATAACCAGCAGTGTACTGTAAGTACTACCATCAGCAAGAGCACGTCGAACTCTCTCTAATTAGAGTCTGAATTCTACATCCATTTTTGTAAAGGAAAATTGGGTACGCTGGCTCGTTTTAAAATGTGCAAGCTGTAAACGTTTTTCAGAATATGCAAATGTTTTGGCGCGGCATTGTGACGTCACAAATATCGCAATTTAGTTTTGGGCCTCGATATTGTTAGATCTTTTGTTGCAGAACACGTGTGTAAAATTTCAGCTATCAAAACAAAATGGTTTAGAAAAAGAAGAGTTTTTAAAATTTACAATTTTTTTACAAAATCCAAGATGGCGGCCAAACCACGTGACCTAGATCAATTTAAAAAGAAGTTTTTGGTTGATGCACTTGGGCTTATATGTGCGAATTTTGAAGTTCCTAACTTAAATGGTTTGGGCAATAGAGCTTTCACAAAAATGGACAGAATAATAATAATAATAATAATAATAATAGAAAAACAGAACGATTACAATAATTGTACAGCAGTAAAACTGCTGTGCCCCTAAAAATGCTAAAGCTGCTGCACCCTTAATAATAGTATTTAAAGCTGTTAAACAGCTTCGGCCCAGGGTGTATCAATAAAAGCCTAAAACAAAGCAAAAGAAGCGCAATACAGTTAAGGGTAATAATATAGAAACATAAGATAGTCTTTGCAGAGAATTAACAATTATAATTTTCGAATGTTGGCATTTTAATGTACTCTTATTATTGTAAGATAAGACCATTAAAATTCACACTATCTTTTTCAGCGTCCGCTATTACATGTAAAAACACGTCTTATTTGCCAATTTATTGAAATTATCAAAACGGAGCATTTTGATTGGATACTCTAGACTTGATTTATAAAAAGGGCAAAAAGCTGTTTTAGCCATACTATGCGCCATGGATCAAAGTATATATATTCCAAGTTTTAGTTCGCTAGCTTAAAACAGCTGAAAGAAGTAGATTTTAAATAATTATGTCGACCTCTCAATATGGCCGACATGTGACGTAATGTGACTTGACATAATACTTCACGCATTTACTAATTAGTGTCGTTAATATGACTTAAATCAGAGTGACAGGTGCTTACTACATGTAAAGTATACAAACACTTTGATATTTTAGCCTGTTTTGGCTTCCCAAGATATTATGAGAATGATTATAGACCATTAAAAACGATACTATTTTCTTTAGCGTCTCCGATTGCATATGAAACCACGTTTTATTTGCCAATTTTGTCGAATTTTGGAATCGGGGCATTTTGATTGGCTACTGAAAAACTAATTTGCATTTAAGGCGTTACAAATTTTGTTATCATAGTATGCGCCGTAGTTCAAAGTTCATTCCAAGTTTCAGTTTGGCGGCTGGAAGAAAACGATAATTTAATAATTTATAACACCTCTCAAAATGGCCGCTACATGACGCAATGTGGCCTTAAATACAAATTCACAGATTATTTCTTTAGTAGGCGACAGTGGAGTCAGATTGACTGTATTTTGTAAACTTTTCCAGGAATAAACAATTAAACTTTTGGAATTGTAGCCTACTTTTGGGTTCCTAATGCATTATGGGTAGGGTTTGAAAATATTTAGAGTTTTTACCCATGCCTAACTATTTAACAGTGAACGTCTCTCTGCTAACCCCCTTTTACAGAACAAAAGGATTTTACCCGTTTTTTGTATATGTTTGGTGACGGTACCTAGGGACGGATAATTGGCGCATTATGCGTTCTTTTACGAGACGATTAATAATTAACTGATATACCCTTTAGATGAGCGAATCTGGCCAATGATTTACGATATTTAGGACACTAACAACAATCCCAGCACCTTTTCCTTTACATCCAAATCTTGATGCGCATGTCTTCATAATTTTCTGAATGTACTACAAAGGGGTGTTTATTCCAAGTTTTAAAGCAAACCCATGTATAAATGACCGACCCCCCTCCCCCCTCAGAAGAGATGAACCCAACAGTATTCCAATATTAAGAAGTCGTTTACGTTCTGTTGTACTGCACAATAAATTATATTTTGTGGTCGGCTATATTATACACTAAAACAAAGGTAATTTATTTATAACACCTTTACAATGATTATAGTGTCATGAATAAATATATTTCTTCCGATTTATGTGTATTTGACAGTGATATGGTACGGTTGGTAAGAGACGATTATCGATACTTTTCCACTTCCTTAGACAAGCAATCCCTCTACGATTTATTAGTGGCATCTGATGGATCTGAAAAACAATCAGTCTGGAAGTAGCGGTCTAATGCACGTATGGGTGAAACCGGACATCACGCAGGAAGTAAGTGAATAAATAGAAGGGATCAATTAATTTAGTTACGGGTCAAGGCAACAAGCTGAAAAAAATCCTGCAATTTTGTAATTTAGGTCTGCAAAATTTCCCTAACCCGAATATAGCAGAATCTTAAAATACACATGTGACCAGCTCTAAATATTATCGTACAGGATCTGCATGAGAAAGGCAGTATAATTCGAGATTAATTCATGCTGTCACACTTAGTAATGGATGAACATTATCTTTCCGACAGCTTTAACACTGAAGTGACTTCAAATCTTGGTTGTGTCCCCGTTTTCTGTTGGAATACACCGCCATATAACTGAAATACTCTTGAGCATGGCTTTACACACCAGTCAATCACTGAATGAGAAAGTTGAAATTGGCATTTAAATTTGCCTGAAATGTTTGATTCAAGATCTAGTTATTTATTATTTGATCTAGATGTTTTGAAAATGTTCCCAGTAAGAATGAAGAAAATTCTGCCATAAACTATAAGGGTCAGCTGTGTCTCTGTTGATTGTGTATTGGACTGCTGAACCTACTTCAATGTACCCACAAAACACTAAATGTTTTGCTTGAAGATTCCTTTTCTAATTAAACAATTTTGACCATGGTAAGATTGTTGAACTTACCACTATTTGAAGGCCACAGTTAAAGTTGTAGATCGATAATAGTTGTAGGTTACAATGTTTTTTATTACGTAGAGACATGTGGTGCGCAAGCATTGGAACAAGGCTCATAAGGCCAACACATTTACCTAAAAAAAGACATCCGTTGTTTCATGCCCTTTTTGTTCTATAATAAGTTTTAATATAAATTTAATCTTTATCTTGTTTAATATATTCAAAATTTAAAATCGCAGACCTCTAAAAAACATTTGTGCACATCAATGCCTTAGATATTGTTTACCCGTTAGGGTCGTGTAAATTGTGTGTTGACACCACAACGAAATGGTATCTGTTTACATACCGATAGCAGTTAATATACTCTGTCAAAAAAGAAACGCATAGGTGAAATGTCACAAGAAAGTGTAGAAATTTTTTAAAATATCGTTTGTGTACAATGGCCAAGGATGATTATGTTTCTCAATGCTTCTGGAATGGGACAACATGACCAACTACACTGAACAAAAATTAACACACGTTGTGGCGCGTTTGTGTGGAAATTCGTGTTAAGCGACATGAAATATTCAGATTGACGAATGCAAATGAAACTTGGCGGAAATACTGGGGTGGGGATGGGTATCTCAAGCTGCAATTCTGGCAATGATATGCCTTTCCCATTTCACTGTAAACGAGTTATAACATGCTGAGACTTAACCTTGCGAATCGAAACATAAAGATTGGCCGCCTCCAGTTAGGTGAATCGCAGTCGAAAGTCGCACGGCACATGAACGTCAGTCAGAGCAC
>JAVFBZ010140219.1:0-76991 GCA_032466195.1 Katharina tunicata
ACGGAACTGATTTCTATCTTGTAAAGGCAT
The DNA here is from genome assembly GCA_032466195.1 of Katharina tunicata. Lineage (NCBI taxonomy): Eukaryota > Metazoa > Mollusca > Polyplacophora > Chitonida > Mopaliidae > Katharina > Katharina tunicata. The sequence continues at coordinate 31 of JAVFBZ010140219.1, forward strand.
CCAATGCAGTTCCTTGAGCATCAGAGCAGTAGGTGTTCTTGGTTTTTCGTGAAGAATATATCTAGCTGATCGTTTTTGGAGCTTAAATAATCTATTTATAAGTATCATTGGACAATTCAATGGACCAAAGACACCATATTGATTGCCATGGCACGATAAAATAAATCATACTTTTAAAATTCACAGAGGCACCTTCAAAGCCATCTGGACCTATCAAAGTAACAGACACTCAGCGTAAATCTATCACGATCGAATGGCAGCCTCCCAAACATGATGGTGGTATGCCAATTACCAACTACATCCTCGAGAAACGTGAAGCTCTGAGAACGTCTTGGAACAAAGTTGACAAGGTTGACTCAAAGACTCTACAACATTGTATCCAAAACTTGACAGAAGGAAATGAATATTATTTCCGAGTTCTTGCTGAAAATGAAGTTGGTGTTAGCCCAGCACTCGAGATGGACTTCCCAGTCATGGCCAAGAGTCCATTCGGTAAGCAATCTTAAATTTGTCCATATTTGTAGAAAAGAATAAAAAGAGAATACGAGGAACATAGTCTTTGAATTACATTCAAGATACCAAAACCCTCATTGAAGAAAGTCAAATTTTTCTTTAAAATAAAATAAATCAAAGTTGACATCATAATCAATATAATGTTATTTGACTTCAGTTTTTATAATATTTTCATTCTTAAATTCAATAAAATCCTCAAGGAATGTTTTTTTCTTAAAAAAATTCTTGGAAAGTATTTGATGCTTACTTGTTAGCTGTTAGACCGTAGAGTTGATTTAGGGAACCGGCTCAACAGTTCAAATGATTTTAAGTTCTAAATTTGTGAATTTTTGGGAAATTAGGAACGAATGTTTGTTAAATTACGCAACAATCGTTGATACTTGTCCATGAATAACTGCTTATTATTTCTGGCCAAAAATGTACAAATTTAATTTACCTTTTTGCTTTTCTTCTCTAGACAAACCATCTGCCCCAGTTGGTCCACTGAAAGTCCTAGACGTGACGGAAGATTCCTGTGATTTAGAATGGAAGGCACCAGAATCAGATGGAGGCTCCCCGATTACTGCATATCTCGTGGAAATGAGGGAAGTTCGTAGAAGTGTCTGGACAAAATGTACTGAAATGAAACCATCACATACTCGATACCACGTTGATGATATGATCACGGACAATGAATATGTCTTCAGAGTCTCAGCCGTCAACGAGGAGGGCCTGAGTCTGCCATTAAACTCAACAGACTCGGCAAAACCAAAGAAACCAATCAGTAAGTAATATATTGATCGCCAATATTTGTTTGGAATTCAAGTAGTATTTGAATGGAAACCCCTGTAACTCAGTCGGTGGATTCATTTATTAAACTTAATTTTATTAATTAGCCTATAGATGAGTAGTAACTTATATAATGTTCAGCTAATAAAAAAACATTGTTATGCTTTGAAAATAGGATAATTGATGGATTGATTGATTGATTGGTGTTTTAACGCCGTGCTCAAGGGTATTTCACTTATATGACGGCAGTGTATTCCAACAGTAGACGGTGGCTCTTACACAACCAAAAAATTGTGAAGTCAATTAAGGGTTTTCGCTGTTGGAAAGATAATGTTCCTCCATTGCTAAGAATGGCAGTATGAATATAATCTGGAAACGTACTGTCCTTAGCCAGAGGGTGAAAATAGGAAACTCATTATGCGAGAAAACAAAATACCAAAGCTGGAAAGTGTAGTTGTTACACAGTAGCTTGACAATGGTGTATTGTATATATTATCAAATTTATGTGGAAACTTGTTTTTAATAGCTGTTCCCAAGCCACCAGAGTCTCTTCGTGTGACAGACGTCGGCAAAGACAACATTTCTCTGGAGTGGCGCGCTCCGCTGGAGGATGGCGGCTCCAAAGTGAAGAATTACATCATCGAAAAAATGAGAGATGACTCCGAAAAGTGGAGCAAAGTAGACAAAGTTGATGCCTTTAAGACGCATTATACTGTCCCTAATTTGGAAGAAGAAAAGGGTTATTATTTCTCCGTCAGTGCTGAAAATGAGGCTGGAGTCAGTAAAAGATCTGAAACAGAAAAAGCGGCAAAACCAAAACGTCCTCTTGGTGAGTATAGTTTAAATTATTGATTGATTATTTGGAAACGAGGGCAGGCAAAGGACAGAAGATGTTTGGAAAGGGTATACAATATTAAAATGATAAAACTGTTTAATATTCTTCCATTGAGTGAAGCTTTTCAATGTTTATAGATAATACAAGTAAAACTTTATAGGCCATCTTGTACGAGATTGGGGTACTATTCATTATAAGTCTTTTTAGTCAATGTTGAAATATGCTTTCCTGGTGACATTTTTAATACTGATATACTGTACTGAAATGTTGTCTCATAAGCTATCTAAAAATATATACAACAAAAAACTATGACATTTTTTTTTTTCTTTTTGGGGTTGGGCAACAAACAGTCTCCTGTGCATTGGTGCTCTCTGAGCTAAGGAGCTTCAGGAAGTGGATTTGTTGTGGAGTCCTGTTTTCATCCTGTTCTCTGTTGCCAGCATTGTTTAGGGTGATTTAACTGGCACAGTATAAAACCCCAGTCAAACAAACAAACAAACAAACAAATCCTTTTTTGTTTCAGCTAAACCATCTGCCCCTGTTGGCCCCGTAGAGGTCACAGATATTCAGCGTGACTCTGTCAAGGTCACATGGAAACTGAGTGAGAAAGATGGCGGATCTCCAATCACATCTTATACCGTAGAAAAACGAGAATCGTGGAAATCCACTTATACTTTTGTGGAGAAATTGTCTGCCTCCACCACCTCATGTAATATCACCAATTTGAAAGAAGGACAGGAATATTACTGCAGAATCTTGGCTGAGAATTCAGTTGGCTTGTCTAAGCCACTAGAGTCGCCTGGTTTCGTGCCAAAGAGTCCTTATAGTAAGTTAATTGTTTTCTGTTCTTTGTTCTTATGTTCTGGGATGACAGACTAATGCAAAAATTGATGGAATAAGTATTAAACCATGTGTGATTTAAATATTAATGAGTTTCTCCTCCTTCATTTTATGCAGGTGCTGGATCTACCTTGATTAGGCATTCTGTTTTTTTTTTAATTTTTTTTTTTAAAGCCATCCATCTTTATCAGGTGGGAAATATGCCTATTTGGGTGGTTTCCTCCAGCCTTAATACTACAACAGTGTAGTTCAAGTGTTTCAGTCTATATTTTTGGATAAGATGTATAGGCATATGTGTGTTTTGAAGACTTTTTTAAAAAATCTGATACAAAAATTTACAGAAATATATACCTGTAAATTGTTATTCAACCATAAAGTTATGATAATGTAATCCATAAATCACTTAAACCATAAACACACTTCTTCTAAATCATATGGATATGCAGCTCAAACCAATAAACCAAGTGAGTTTAATAAAAGTTTAATAAAAATATATTGCCTGTTAAAGGTCCTCCATCTGCTCCTCAAAACCTGAATGTCATCGAAACAACAGCTTCGACCATTACCATACAATGGAAACCTCCAGCAGAGGATGGTGGCCTACCCCTCGGTGGTTACATCGTAGAGCGCCGAGAGAGACGCCGCGCAGCATGGATGAAGGTGGCCAGCGTGAAACCTAACACGTTGTCATACCAGTTGGAGAACTTAATGGAGGGTAACGAGTATATGATCCATGTCATTGCTGAAAATGATGAGGGTCAAAGTCCACCAGTAGAGACGTCAGATGCTATAATACCTGAAAGAGAACCAGGTTAGATTTTTATTTGAATTTTTATTTTTTTTAACAACTAATGCTGCTGTAACCAATGATGTTTTTACTTCCTAACTGCAGTTCAGAGAAACTCATTTAGATCTTGGTCCAGTCTTAATGCATCGTAAGAGAAATTAATTACAAAAATTAAAAAAAATATTTTTTTCCCGGTGGATCACAAGTTTGCCAAACTTTGCCTTATTTTTATTTTTTAATTATATATGCATTTCTTTTAAACTTTGTTTTACAAATAAAATTTGTAAGAAAGTTTAGCAGAGAAACCTGATGAAGCCTTTTCATATTTTAATTATTTTGAATTTTGTTATAAGGTTTACCCGAGCGCCCTATGCAGCCCTTTAGGATAAGCAACGTGACTGCAAATTCTGTGACATTAGACTGGCTCCCTCCCAGAGACAACGGTGGGGCTCCCATCACTGGATACAAGATCGAGATGTCCAGCGACGACGAAACCTGGACAAACTTGGCTCTTCTTGAAGGTCAAGGGACAGAGTTACGAGTCGCTGATCTCATCTCTGGACGACCATATTATTTCAGAGTTTCAGCCATGAATAAAGTAGGGACCGGCAAGGCTTTAGAATCTGACAGGGTCATACCAAAGAGACCAGTTGGTAGGTTATAGTTTTACCTTTGTAACAACATCGTTGATTCATATGGATGGCCTTATTTTAAATCATGTGCTTTGTAGTAGTGAAATTTGGCTAGGTCAGACAGGACAAAAGCAATGATAGATAAGGTTACCTTGAATGTTGTGTTGAATATTCAAAGTCTGAAAGAAAAATGTTCAGGTTTTTAATCACATTTTTTTCATTACACAGGTCCGCCTAGCTCCCCACTTGGTCCAATCAAAGTGACAGACGTGACTAGGGACTCTGTGACAATTGAATGGGAAGCCCCAGAGGATGATGGTGGCTCGCCACTGACATCTTACATCATTGAAAAACGTGATGCCAACAGAATGACCTGGCAGAGGGCTGACAAGATTTCAGATTCTCTCACATCAGTGAATTGTCGTAACCTCACCGACGGAAGTGAATATTTCTTCCGTGTTGCTGCAGCGAACAAAGCCGGCACAAGTGAACCTCTTGAAATGGACAAAGCTGTTCTAATCAAGAGTCCATTTGGTAAGTTTTTCCGTGAAATACTATATCATTGTTTGTTAGAATTTTTTGTTAGACAGAATGTTATGTTTGCTTCAACACTAGCACAGCCATCGAAGACGTAATATTTAATATCCAATAAGGTGTTTCTGAAAACAAAATTCTGAATAATATATTTTTGGGATGGATGGAAAGCAAAATTATTGCTTATTTTTAAATGTCTTCAACAGTCAGCTTCAGCTTACGTCAAGCTACTTGGTTTAAAATCTGTTTTCTTTTACTTTTACTTTTTCAAAATTCATTGTTCACTTTTTTTCTTTTATTTGTTACAAATATTTTTTCTTTTCCAAATGCAGAAGTTCCATGGGCCCCTAAAGGACCTTTGAAGACTTCACATCTTACTGAGGACACTGTGGACTTGGAATGGGAACCCCCAGAGAAAGATGGTGGAACCCCTATCCTGAAATATGTCATTGAAATCCGTGAATCCCGCCGCAGTACATGGGGTCGAGCTGGAATTACAGATGGACTTACAACTAGATTCACCCCAAGAAACCTTGTGGTGGATAACGAATATCATTTCCGTATCCGAGCTGTCAATGAAGAAGGCGAAGGTCCTCCATTAGAAAGCACGGAAGGAGTTGTCCCTGTCAAGAAAATAGGTAAAAAAATAAAACAGAAAACATCTGTTGTCTGCCTTTATCAATTAGTATTGGGTTTAACAACATTTTGTTAGTCTGTGGTAACCAAATCTATTTTCAAATCATTCTAAGTGACCCTTTTTCTTGCAGAATTAATCTTCGCTCCATCCATCATGGCACAGAAGGCTCCTATCCAACCACTAGCTGTTATAAAATAAAATAGGGATTATTAAATTATTTGTTCTTTTTTTCCAGAACCCCCTGCAGCTCCAATTCATATCCGCGTCTCTAAAGTCAACGCTGACAAATGTAACCTTGAGTGGAAGGCACCCATGAGCGACGGCGGGTCCAGAGTTAAACGCTACATTCTACAGATGAAGGAAGATAAACCATCAGCGCCCTGGCAAGATATTGGGTCCGTGGAATCTTACAGGACAAACTTTGCCGTCAAGGATCTGGAACCAGGAAAATCTTACCATTTTGCTGTCTCTGCTGAAAACGACACAGGAGTGAGTGAACCAACACAAACAGAAAAACCGGCATCACCAAAGAAAAAATTGTGTAAGTGTTCAAATAAAATTATGATTTGAAATGCATGCTATTGTAAATACTTTAAGGCTATCTTAGTATCTTAGTCTCCAAAGACGACGTTTTTCTAAATATCTAATTGGGGTAGGTGCGGGAGTTGTGGAGGGACACTGTTGGCTTGTAATCTTGTAAAATTGCAAGGTGTTATTTTTTTGGGGGATTATCTCTCCATTTACCCAATCAACTCTAATACAAGGTAACCAAAGTTGGGCAAAACCATACCGGAAAACATCACAACAAACATAAAATGTAATAAAAGAGTGGAAAAGTAAATAACATCAAATCAACAATATTTGTACTTCGTTCAATTAATCAGTCACAATTCACATATTTTTACCCAGGAGTTAATGAAAAAACTTTGTTTTGTTTCCAGCTGCGCCTTCAAAACCAGTGGGACCTCTCAAGGTCACTGATGTTGCTAAGGACTCAGCCACTGTTACCTGGCAACCTAGTAAAGACGATGGCGGTTCACCGATTACCGGATACATTGTGGAAAAACGAGAACAATGGAAATCTACATGGCTCTACGTTGATAAAGTTCGCCCAAGTCATAGCAGCTTAACTGTACCTCATCTGGTAGAAGGTACTGAATACAGATTGAGAGTTGTTGCGGAAAACGCCATTGGAACTTCAGAACCCCTTGAAGCAGACGCCGCCATTCTACCAAAGAGTCCATTCAGTAAGTTTCGATGGATTTCATTTCAAACTCATATCAGTTTTCTTTACAATATGTTTTTTTCTTAAAAAAAAGAATTCTTGAACCATACATACCTGAAAACATAATGGGTCTTCCGAGTGAAAACTGTCTTACAAAAGGCCCTGAATGACTCACCATATTTTACTTATTTTTTTAGATAAACCAGGTGTCCCTGTTGGACCTTTAGAATTCAGTGACATTGATTCTTCATCTGCGACCATAAGTTGGAAACCACCAAAAGATGATGGCGGTTTACCAGTAAAACGCTATATTGTTGAACGCAGAGACGCCAAACGCTTTGCCTGGATGAAGGTGGGCACAACGAAGCCTCACGCCAACTCGTATACTGTTGACGGCTTAAGAGAAGGCAATGATTATTTCTTCCATGTTATGGCAGAAAATGATGAAGGAGTTGGTGAAGCTTTAGAACACATTGAACCAGTCACACCCAGAAGAGCGCCAGGTAAGGGAGATAACTATAGAATGGTAACTATTGAATACAGCTAAACATATAAAATATATGTCGCGTTATGTTTCAGTAGTATGATTGAATTCAATGAGAAGTAAAAAAAAAAGAAATTCTGATATTTGTTTTCTATTAGTGGTATTATTTATATTGTATTATAAGTAGTATTTGTATTAGTTGGTGATAATTTTGACATTTCACCTTTTATTGGGGATTCTCCAATTATCTGTTGTGTCCTTGTTATGAAGATTTTTCTGACGAAAGGAGCTAGTTTCTGGTGTAAGTTGTTTTTTCCCAGTTACGGTCAATAAAATAAATAAATAGATAGAAATAGGTCGCTGAAATATTCACACCATCATTTATTGAAAAGAATTGAATAAATATTAATACAACCATATAATATTTAAAAACTTTGAATAAATATTTATTCAACCCTGGAATATTTCAGAGCGTCCAGGGCCAATCACTGGTAGACTAAGAGCCAGTAAAGTAACAGCTAACTCTGTTACCCTTGACTGGACTCCACCAATGGAAACAGGTGGTTCAAGACTCACTGGCTACCTGCTTGAGGCATGGAACAAGGATTCTGATTGGTTCAAATTAGATGAGATTGAACCTGACCGTATGCAGTATGTGGCGCGTAATTTGGAAGAAGGTGTGGAATACGATTTCCGTATTACTGCTAAAAACGCTGTAGGAACAAGCAAACCTGTATCACTGGATAAAACCGTCAAACCTACAAAACCTCCAGGTAATTAATTGTCATTTCTGAAATGAGCGGGTGGTTGGCTCGAGATTCCTCTGCAATGGTTCTTCCAGATCTAAAGGGCATCAGTAAGCGGATTTGTGGTGGCGTCCTGTCCTGTTCCTTTCCTGTCCTTGACCAGTATTTTTAGTGTGGCTTTCTTCTTCCAGTGGACTGGCACTGTGTGAAGTTACCTTAAGTACGATGTAGTCAGTCAGTCAGTCAGTCAGTCAGTCAATCATATTTTTATATGAGATAATGTTAATGTGTAATTTGCTGTCGGTTGTTCATTTGACTGATTATATTGATCAATTGACTATGCCTCTGGCTGGACTGGAAAATAATTTCCATGTGAGAACCTTTGAGTGATTGTGGATATTTTGGGTGGCTTGTAACCAGTCTTGCTGGCTTCAATCCTGGCCCTGTCGTCATATAATGGATTATCCTTCACTATGAGTTAAGAAATCAGGTTAATTAAACATAATTAAAGAAGATAACCTATCAGAATTTTGTCTATGAAATGACGTTTGATAACTTTAGTATATGTATATGTAAATTTTTTTACAATTTCTTTTATGCAGTTCTTTGTATTCATGTGAATCTAAATTGGCATGCTAGATTAGTTAATCGCTTTAAATCAATTTCCTTTTCCACAATTCAGTGGCATAGTCTTCTTAGAAGTGAGTATGACATAACACAGCTTCAAATAAATCAGTAAATTGAAATTTCCCATTATGATTTATCAGAAGTGCCTGGTTCCCCCACTGGACCATTGGAGGCCACAGATGTCAACAAGAACTCCATGACATTGAAATGGAAACCCCCGTCAAATGACGGCGGCAGTCCAATCACTGGGTACATCATTGACAAACTTGATGTCCAATGGGGAGGCTGGATGAGAGCTGCCCGTGTTGCTGCAGGAGTGAACGAGTATAACCTTGCCGGACTGATTCAAGGTCATGATTACAATTTCCGCATATACGCTGAAAATAAACTTGGCCCTGGAGAACCCATCGAGTTACGGCACCCTGTTGCTGCAAAGAGTCCTTACGGTAAGAAATATTTGCAGAAATTACAAAAATTTGAATAAGTGAATCAGCTGTAACTTTTCATTTTGAATTGAGACTGATAGTACATTAATCGAATAAGTCCCGAAATAAATCATAATATCATTATATTATCATTATATCAATATCACAAAAAATATTTTTTCTTCAGAACTACCCTCATCTCCGAAAGACTTCAAAGTCACTGAAATTACAGAAGATACAGTTGGTTTAGAGTGGTCTCCTCCTGATAGTACAGGTGGCGCTGACTTACTTGGTTACGTCATTGAAAAACGTGACGCCAGCCGTAGTCAATGGATAAAGGCGGGACAGATCAGACCCGAATCAACAAGACACAATGTCAGAAACCTGCTTGAAGGACGGGACTATGTTTTCCGCGTCTTCGCTGAGAATTCTGAAGGCCTGAGTGAACCAATCACTCTGCTTGCACCAGTCATGCCTCAAAGACCTGTTGGTAAGACAAGACGTTTTCAATGTATCCATATAACTGCAGTTTTGTTTGATCAATTGATTGGTGCTTTATGATGGTGCTTGAGGCTATTTCACTTATATGACGGCGGTATAGTCATCCAGTAAATAGCCATACTAACACCACCATGAAATGTGAAGTGTTTTGGCCTGTTGGAAAAATAACGAAGCTCCAGTGCTAAGTAATGACAGTATGTGGAATATACTGCTATTATCAGGAGGGCTGCAGTCTGATGAGTGAAGTACCCTTAAATATAAATATATTGGGCGTATCACTATTGTATTAGAGCTCCCATTATCGATATGATTTATGTGACCAGGTGCCCCTAAGGTAAGTGTTGATCAAATTTTGATGTGTGGAAGTAGCCAGTGAATTGCGTGATCAGTGCACTCTACCACTGAAACTGGCACTGCCATCAGGTAAGTGAAATATCCTTGAGTATTGTACACAAAAAACATAAAATATATAATTTAATTTATTGTAAATAAGACAATTAAAAAGCTAATTTGTAACAATTTCTTTCTACTCCATGAACAGAGGCCCCTGGATCCCCTGATAAACTGGAGATCTCTGATGTTGGTAGAAACAGCGCTACACTTAACTGGAGAAGACCTCGCTATGACGGTGGCGCGCCAGTCAAAGGCTACGTCATTGAGCGAAAGGACGGTAAAGCAGCATCGTGGACACCAATTGGAGAAGTTGACGCCTCAACAAATGTATTTACGACTAAAGACCTGATTGAAGGATACGAGTACTATTTCAGAGTTCTGGCTAAAAACAGCGCAGGACTTGGAGAACCTGTGGAGAATCGTCGACCAGTTGTACCAGAAAGACAGATCGGTAAGTGTCTAGATAAACATTCATAGAAACTCAAAAGGAAACTGCTCTAAGCAATTAAACACACAATAAACTGCCACTGTCGTAGATGTTATTTCTGACAATTCAGACATTTGATATCTTTGAGTTATTATATTCAGGAGTTGGTGGTTTATTGGAAATCATAGATCTAATGAGTATCATATAAGGTAGAATAAACAATGACCTGTTGCATGAATGATTTTACCAGAAAAATATCCTTAATACATAATAATACATAATTTTTTAAAATAAACTTCAACAATTTAAATTTTGATGTCAATTGACAAAAACTGCGATTTCAAGAGCGTTGAAAAGGTGAACAAAAAACAGAAAAAAATCACAGCATTCCAAGAAACTATTTTATGACCGGCAATCAATGTGGAGCATTTGCACAGCAAAATAGGGGAACTAAACTGATGCAAAACTGATTCTCATCAAATTTAATTGGTTAAAAAAAAAGCAAACTATTCTGATCCGGACCAGTTTGGGTCATATTTTTGTGTGTGTATAAAAATGGGATAATAAGTCTGATCTGGATCAGAGCCTGCATGCTCAGACCTACCAATTTCGCCTGTTTAACCAATGATATATGCTGACCATTTTATCTTGTTTTACAGAAAAACCATCTGCACCATGTGGTCCATTGGAGATTTCCGACATTACTGATGAGAAAGTCACGTTGTCATGGCTCCCACCTGAATTTGATGGCGGATGCCCTCTATCTGGGTTTGTGATTGAGAAATGTGACGCCAAACGTGGCAAATGGTTGCGTGTCGGCAGAGTCCGTCCTGAGCATCTGACTTTGACTGTGGACAATTTGATAGAAGGAACAGATTATGCCTTCCGAGTTCTTGCTGAGAACGACGTTGGCCTTAGCGCTCCACTGGAGACATCGAAGTCCGTCACAACTAAATGTCCATATGGTAAGTTTATTGTTCATATTCTGATGTTAGATCGTCAAACAGGACTAAAAGTTGCAATTACAGATCCTTGGACAGCTAAATTTTGGGAGGACAACTGGGTAGAATCCGGAAATCTACGATTTTCCGCAGGTAGCTGGTGGAGTGTTTGAACTCCTGAACTCAGAGGGGAGAAGGATCGGTGGCGTAAAACCTGTTTTTCGTTGAATTTGGTTTTATCTGAAGGGTTCCTTCATCTGGAGAAATAATAAATGAACTTGTTAAAATCAGTTTGATATATCAAAGAGGCTGTTTACAAGGTCACTGAAAATGCCAATCAGGGCTTAATATTTCATATGTCACTGTTAGCTGTTGATGTACACCATTATCACATAAGTTAAATACTCTTGAACATGATGGTTAGTCAATCCTTCTTAACAAGAAAATTCTTCATGCTCTGTTGATATTGGCAACATGTGTTAAGCCCTGAGAATTATCCAGTTCTCAGTTCACAGTTTCATTAGGAGAGAAAATCTCATTTGAAATTTCACTGGTCTTGTTAGATGTATCATGTGATTACTGTATACAACATTGTCTTTGTGCTTAAATTCAAACAATTACGGGATTGTTTATATGGGTCAACATTATTAGATTTTCTTTATATGAAAATTTTCATATTTATTTTGCAATTTGACCTAAATTTTTGCATAAACTTTTGATGATTTTATAGGTCCACCATCAGCACCAATTGGACCAATCAAAACAATCCGTATTTCAAGAGACACAGCTACCATCCAATGGCAGGCTCCGTCTGATGATGGGGGATCACCAATCACAGGCTACATACTTGAAAAACGAGAAGCCTCGAAACGTTCCTGGGTATTCTTTGGGCGCACTGACCCCGAAGTTCTGACACATTGTGTTCTGTCTTTGATGGAAGGTGTCGACTATCATTTCCGAGTGTATGCTGAAAACAAATATGGCCAAAGCGCTCCCTTGGATACAGAAATCCCAATAACACCCAAGAAAATCTTTGGTAAGTATCCTAGAAGTAGCACCTAGATTATTGAGCTTTTGTTTATTATTTGCAGGGTGGATTTTCTTTCTGTTCCTTTTTTGCGGATTTTCCTTTCCTTTGAAAGGAGTTTGGATTAGATTTTTTTCAAACTTCTTATCGCGTGTTTGAGATTTGACGTGTGTTTTCCCTCTATAGAGTTTTTCTGGCGCAATGGATAACTTTCTTTCAAAAATTTGTGTGAATTTTATCATTTACCTTCTGCCAAATGTAGTTCTCATGTTCTATCCTAGTATGTGACAGGCAAGCCTTTTGATTGGATGTATTTCCATAATTGGATCCTATCAACCGTTTGTAACCAAGACTGTGATTGGTTTCATATCCACTCTCCTAGCATGGGTTTGATGCTATATGGATTTGTACTCTCCTTTTTATATAGATGCAGTGATTTTTAATAAAATACAAGAATCAAATGTGTTTGTTTTTCTTTGTCTTTAGTGTTTAATTTTCATGAAGATACTTTTTTTTCTGTGTGCCTTTCTTCATCTTTTATTTGATAAAAATTCAATTCCCCAAAGTAAACCTCAATACAAAATCATGGAATCACTAAGATTGAATAGTAAAGAAAATAATGTTTCAATGTAATATGAATTAACGTTATATTATTAAAAGTTTTGTGTCATAATTGTTAAGAGATGCTAGTTGATTAAAATAAAATAATGTGTTTATAATGAAAAAAAAAAAAAAAAAATCTCAGTTGATACAGAATTTTTTACAAGCTTTTCTTGAATATCTTTCTTTGTAGCTAAATAAATTGTTCAGATTCAAGATTTTGTATTGAAACACAGTTTGGGTTTTTTTTCTCTTGAATGTTTATCTTTCAAAGTCAACTCAGAGGTAAACTGTCAAGTTTCTTCCTTTTTACTTTTAATATTTTTCTAAGACACTATCTAGTAATCTGATGTTCCTAGTTGACGTTGTTATTCAAATTGTCTGCAATTATTGCACAAGTATTTTTAACATTGTTATCGATTGTGGACTAAAAAGAAACCATGTTAACCTTGTAATAAAACACAGAAAATAACCCTTTCTTCATTTTCAGTTTAGAATTCTACAACCTGTCTTTCTTCTTTCTTGTCGTCTAACTGTTGTGTAGAACTAACAAATAAACCAAAAATATATACTGAACCTCCCAAAACAGGTCCTCTTTTCTTTAGAAAACAAACCTCCCTGAGGCCCCCTAGTGTCTGTACCAAACTGGCCCACCAAATCCCTTAAAAGGAGCACAACTCACACTCTCATTATGTTTTTGTCTGCAGAATTTGCTGCCGCCGAAAGTTCCTGGATTAAAGAAACTAACGCAGAACCGTCAATAAATGTCTATACTGTTCAGAATATTGCCTGGTTTGAGTACATTTACCGTGTGTATGCTGATAACCCTCTAACAAGCATTTGGGACTCTATTGATCTGACCTCTATTGAAGGTCGTTTCTAGTAAACTTCGTGTAACTTGACACCAAATATTTGACAGTATATGGAGCTATGATATTACAATTAAATCATAATGTTGTTTCTACGCGTGGAATTTCATGAGAGCTTTCTAGTTATTGTTGATTATTAACGCGTGTTGGACCTTGTTTGTAACTCGTATATATGGACTAACTCTAACGATTATAATTAACGATAATAACCTTGTTTTTTTTTTTTTTGCATTAGTATGATGTAATATTTATAACTTCTAAATCAATTTTTGTTAAGTTTTATTGTGTTATTAACATCTGTTACATTTATTTTCTGTTATAATAATCCTTTAATAGTTTTTCTACTATCATACCGGTAAAATCACAGATCTAATTATTAATATTTTGAAAGGTTATTCTCCATCGTTGTAATGCCTGCAGCATGGAAAACATATTGTTGTCGTGAACATAACAACTTAGCAGCAAAATTCGTTACAATTTTCATGAGTATGTGAGTTGTCTCCTTCAATGTTGTTGTTGTTAACTTTTCCCTGTCCAGTGTGTAAAAAACACAAAAACATAAAAGCATTCATGTCAAATAATTGGAAAACCAAATTTACATAAAGTCACCTGCAATTCAAATGCAAACCAAGAACTTGCCAAATGTTTGTGCTTATTATTAAAACAATAAAGAAAAGGAAAAAAAAACGTAAAATTTAAAAATGACAAAAGAAAAACGAAACAAATAAAATACTAACAAAATTGTTTGACTTGTATGCTTGCTTATGTAACATTGTTTAAAAATTCATGGTGAATTGTAACCAATGAAGCTTATTCACTCACATTTTCACCCCCTGACTAAAAACGGTGAAAAGTGGGTGATTTTTTTTTATGTTCACGACACATAGACCCTCAAAAATGAACATCATTATTCCATGCTGCTAGCAAAATGGAAGGAAATAACCAATTATTTCTCTTATCTTTTTATTTTACTGTTCAAAGTAAGCACATAACGTCTTAATATAATATTGTACCTGGGTAGGGTTGGGTGTGAAATAAAGTATTCTCTTTATTTATCAAAAGGCATCCATGTTTTGTGTTGTTGTTGTTATTATTATTATTAACATAATTATGCCATATTAGCATTGTAAGGGACTGTAAATTTTCAGGTGATTGTTCAGCAATGAATGACCTTCATTAAATCAAATTTGAACCTTCAATGACTACAACAGACATCAAAAATTGCAGAGTTTGTGGGGTTGTGAGTAATGACAAAAAAAAAATAGACTGGCATGACTGACCAGAAAAATGACCAGATTTGAAATTTCATAAAAATTAGGCTGGTTTGGCTATTGTGGACATCTCCAGACAAATTAAACCGATACAGTTTGTGAGTTTGAAGTCCTTTGGATAATCTAAAAGCATCACCACTGAGAAAGTTGTTGTTGAGCTGCAGGAGCTAGGGTGGTGTCTTCCAGGCTTCTTTCGCCAATCAATGATGGAATTAATATTCAAATCATGACCTACCTGTTCCTTATAAACAATTGGGCTCTAATTAAAGTGGAATTCTTAAGTCCCTAAAATAGGATCTCTTCGCAGTCTTGTTAGTTGTGAAACATCCATAAGGAAACAATAGACTTCCTTGCAAGATGGAGTCCATTAAAGTGGTTTATCAGTTGGCAATTCTTTTCTTAAAATTCACTTCCAAAGTCTTCTAAAGTCCAAAAATTCTCAAAGAGCCACAAACACATAATATTCATTGAATTACTCAAGTCCTGATGAACTTGGGAGACAAACGTTGGAAGGAATGTGATAATGAGCATTTATACAGGAAATGGATGAAATCAGATCTGTAAGACCCCCTTCATTCTATCAGGTCCAGGTGCCTAAATAAACAAACTTATCGCATTTCCGTCTTTGCTCTATACATTCCTATTGGCTCTATTGGTGCTGTGTGGGAAAATGGCACATTCCATTCATAATTTATTAGGGGTGTACATGTTCAATTCTGTCAAATACATCTGCACAGAAAATTCTTATTGTCTTGTCGGAGTTTAAAAATATGACAACATAATCCTTTTAATAATTATCAATTACTTACTTCATTGCACCACTAAACGTTGCTTGAAACATTGTGTTGTATTATCTACCTCTTTCCTAACTCCCCTTTATCAATTGTTTTCAAAAATGGAATAAGCTATCATCCCCATCAAAAGAATGGACTCAATTCATGCATAATGTGTCAACCGTCTATTACAGTATAAAGACTATCCTATCGCAGCTCACCTCTTCTTAAAAAGCACCTCCTTACCTTCATCTCTGGATAAGTTGTCAAATTTCTCCCACACAAAAAGTGGTTGTCTGGTGGCATGTTTTTTTCTGTGGAGTATTTAAGACATGCAAGACATTTAACACGTCTGTCTCCTCTGTTTTGCTAAATGAAATTTGGTCATTTACGGTGTTGAAGAGGAATGTAGTCAGATACTCAGGAATGTTAAGAAGGGTATGAAATTAGACAGATCATAGAAGATCAATAATAACCTCCACACACTAGATTAGACAAACAAGATGAGAATCATCACATTAGCATAATTAAGAGGCATTATTTTTTTAATGTGTATTAAAAGCTTTAATAAAAGAAATTAGAAAACAAAATTGTGATTTTAGGGGGGGGGAGCCAAGTGAACAAGTGTCCAGTCCTAAGTGCCCCTATTAAACGTTTCCAAGAATTTTGAAAGATTTCAAAATGGTTGTGTGGGTGGTGTGAAAGAAAGGTAACAATCACAGAGACTGAAAGGTTTTTCTAAAATAAAATAATATGGAATGAGAAGTAGGCATTAGTACAAATATAACAAGTGACACCCAAAAGGAGACATTATTTGTAGTTGTTTCAGTTGAAGTGTGTCTGAGATATTCCATTATTAAAGATAGGGGTGGTTGACTTCCAATAGGTGCTATAAAGGTAAAATGGTATAAATACATGTACCTGACAAATTCCACATGTGGAACTGTAGACATAACCTTTTCAAAAGGTGTCAGTAATTGCCGTAAGCTACTTCACGCTAAGGAGTTCTCAACAATACCACTCTAATCGGCTCCATTGTCTGAATCTTAGAGTTCCTGTGGTTTGCTCTGCCAGTGGTGGGGAGAAATATATGACACCAAGATGAGTTTTTGCCAAATCTGCTAGTGATATTCAGTCTTAATTTTTTTTGTCAACAGCTGTATGTTATTGACTGATAAATATTCTAAATAACTGTATATCAAAATCCAAGAAAATATAGTATTACCTTAAGGATATGGTCCAGATATTTGGTTAAAACCATTCCTTGCAGGCCAAATTCAGTCTTCGTTAAGTAGATGTTACTTAGGTAACAAAAGGGTTCCAAACCACATGCTCTAGTGTCATATCAAATTTCTTGCAATGTTTGTTGAAAAAATGATCTTGAAAAATTCTGGGGCCACTTTAATAAAATGTCGGATGGCAAAAAAAAGTAATATGATATGATACATTTTGTTAAACTATAGGCATTTAAAAAAGATATCCTATGATATTTTATTGTTGTACGACATTTGATGAAAGTGGCACCTGGAGCACACTGTTTGGGTCATATAAATGTTTATTTCACTTTATTTATAAAATTTTCACGTTTCCAGGAAATTTGGTCTTATTGTTGGCAATCACATTTCATCAATGTAATTCTTTAATTTTAAACAAAATAAATCCATCCCACTTCTGACACCAGTCTGAAATAACATTTGAAAATAATATTAATTGTTTAATATATTGAAAATGTTAATCTCATTGTTAATCATTGAAGACTAAATTATAATAATTTTAAATTATTCTGTTTTTTTTTTTATCAGAAACAATCACATCTCAGCAAACTTTGTCATATCTTACAAATATCTTTTGCTTACTTTATTTCAGAAACCCCATCTGAACCTCGATCTGTTCGCGTCAAAGATGTTACAAAGAATTCCCTCACATTGTCCTGGGAAGCACCAGAGGAAAATGGTGGATCTGAAATCATGGGATACGTCATTGAGAAACGCCACCCGAAGAGCGACACTTGGGATGAAGTTGCAAGAACACCTGCCAAGGTCAACAGTCACCATATCTCAGCGTTGCCGCAAGATTCGTCATATTATTTCCGTATCTCCGCCCAGAACAAAGCTGGTGTTGGCAAACCATATACTATCAGGGATCCAATAACAATGAGTGGAAAGTCCAGTAAGATTTTCTTTTATTTTAGTTGCCCTTTTTTTGTTATTGTGCCATTAACCCATTCGATTTAGGAATATAGCTACGGTAAAACCTTACTAAAAAAATAAATGAAGACGACATAAGATTTAATGTAATTGTTGGAATTTTTGTTGCTATGTTTCTATGATCTCATTTATGAAAACTAACCCAAAACTAAACTCTGAAACAAACTCAAAGATGACATGACAGAAAAACAAATTTGTTATCACTTGTTTGTATGTTGTCTTTTTGTTCGTAATTATACGATTTTCAGTTCATCAATTTCTACATTTTTTAGTCTGTATAGGTTTCCTTTAGTTCTTTTCACTAATTTCTAAAATTCTGACAGTAGTATACATATTTAGTTATCTGTTCAATCACATGAAGATAGTACTTCTAAATCTTTTGTCTTGTTAAGGTTGTTAACACTTTTTATGTTTTATTAATTTTTATTTTTTTATATAATGTTTACTAAAGGTATGTATATGTTTAATGAAATCTTGCTTCTTTGCTTATCTGGCTTATGTGTATATATTTCATTTTTTTGCATTTCTATTTTAGAAACAATGATGTAAATTAAATGTTTATCTTATTACACTAATAAATTTATGCTTCTATGAGAACAAAGTGTGCTTTGTATTCCCAAAATAAAATGGAAAAAATTACAATTCACAAATTTAAAGTACATATAACATATCTCTTTGAGTAAAGATTTTGAAATACGTTTTTTTTCACTTCGGTTTCTTGTATATTGTAAATCTTGAATTTTGGATATACTTTTTTTACCCAGAAATCCCTTCAGCTCCAGAAGCACCAATCATAAGAGAGGTTAGAGAGAACTCAGTGAAGTTGTCATGGAAACCACCCGTCTACGATGGAGGTTCATCAATCATTGGCTATCTCGTAGAGAAGGCTGATTTGAGTGGTGAAAACTGGTACCCAGTAAACACCGAACTTTTGAAAGGACATGAGTGCGTTGTTGAAAATCTCCATGACGACAGACAATATCAGTTCCGAGTTCGTGGTCAGAATGATCTCGGTGTTGGGGAAGCATCCTTGGCATCTGAGACTGTACGATGCCGTGACATGAAAGGTGATCAATCAACTTATACAGATTTTGTCTAAAAAGTTTCATCTGGTCTGTAACTTTATACCAATCGAGATATTAATACACATTAAAAAATGGCATGAGAAAGGCATGGTTTTTCACACACAATAGGCCTATGATATAAAACATTATCTCTAAGCTGTGAAAAACTGAAATTTATTGTTTGGTAGAAATGAGCTTATAGTACACAAGCTGTTAACTCCGACCAGTTATGTTCTGGCTTGTTGCTAAACATGTATGTTTACTGCTTGAATACACCATCAACTGATCCTACAAAAAGTAAAGTACAGAGGAGAGCATTATGAAACATCATGGTACTAAGCAAACAAACAGACTGAGACAAACTGCTATGCTAGAAAAGTCAATCAAGAGCAAGTCAGCACTTTTCCGTAGCAAATTATATACTTTTTGTCTTTGTTGATCTCAAATATATTCTTTTCCTCGTTTTCTAATAAATTTATCCATATGTTTTCCAAAATTTTCAGTGTTTGGCCCACCAAAGTTCGTAAAGAATTTGACAGACGTATCAGCTGCAGTTGGAACAGACGCTATATTCACATGTGAGATAGTAGGCTGTCCATTGCCTACGGTCACATGGTAAGTTAAATGTAGCAATATGATTGGTTCGAAAACATGTTGAAAGTTATTTTTCATCGTTCAGAAGCATATCGCAGCTGAGATTTTGAAGTATAAACAATAAAACAGCAGTGTGATATTTTCCCCCACATTTCATTGAAAACAGTACTTGTACACAAATGAATAAATTCATGAAATAAACAAAATTAAAACTTACTTCTTTCACTTGTTTCACTACTCCAACTTTCTTATTTATTTGGTATATTATTGACATTTATCCTGTTTGTGTTATGAATCAAGCAAAAATTAACTCTTCATTTCTGACTTTCATTTTTCATAATTCTTTTTTTTAACTTTCTTGATTCACTTATTTTTTACTTTTGCAACAAAATTTTGCAGACCTGATTTTTTCAAGAGAAATGGTTAAAAGTATCTTTTGTTATTCTGTATTTCAGGTACAAAAGCTATCGTGAAATTTATGACAGCCGTAAATATTGTATCAAGCAAGACGGTGATGTTCACAGACTTATTGTACGCGATGTTACTATGGAAGACATGTCAGATGTCGAGTGCCAGGCTAAAAACCGAGAGGGACTCGTCTCAAGCCGGGCTAGCCTTGATGTTCTGGGTGAGATTTGGCAAAAGATATTTCAAGGATAAAATTCCATCGATTGTCATTTTGATATAGAACATGATTTCACCATTGTTGCATGTTGAACTGTTTCAAAGAGTTACTGTAATTACTGTTTGAACCTCTTCAAAGTGTGGGTGTTGGTAGGAGCTTCCTGTGCTCTGGTGTTCTCGGAGCTAAGGAGCAACAGAAAGCCTAATTGTGGTGGTGTCCTGTTTTTGTCCTGTACAGGTACTGTGGCTTCTCTATGATGCTGGGGTTGCCCAAGGTGGTTTCCTTCACAGATTGGGCTGGCACACTGTCATATAAATGAAATAACCCTAAGTACGGTGTAAACCTCAATCAAACAATCAATCAAGTGAGGTGGCTGGCGAGATCTTCCTGTGTCCTCGTGATCACTGATCTTAGGGGCATCAGGAACCCGATTTATTATGGTGTCATGTTTTTCGCACTGTAAATGTCCTGTGGTGTCTTTTGGTGTCTTGTGTTCTGATTAGTGTCCTTTAGGAACGAAATGAGCCGTGTCTGATTCAGTTGAGTCCCCTGCCCTGTACCTGTGGACTTCAAGTACTGTATATAAGCAAAGTTTTTCAGTGGCTGGGTGGTTTTTAAGAGGTTTTCTGTTGTTTTTTCACAATACACCAGCAACAAAATAAACGTCATATCTGTGAAATACTCTTGAGTACAACACTACGCTAATTCAATAATGAATAAAACATTGTGCAAACAAACAAATACAGGAATGGCATCGATTAATAATCATTTATTGTTTACAGCTCCAGCTAAAATCCATCTGCCACCAAAATGCAGAGAGGGTATTGTTTTTACAAAAGGCGATACCATAAAAGTCAGAGTACCAATTTCTGGACGTCCCAAACCAACGGTCACATGGGAATTAGACGGACAAGTGATTGAAAATCGTGATCGTGTCGACATTAAATCCACGGAATCCAACACGACATTAGTGATTTACACAAGTGAAATGAAAGATGGAGGAGATTATTTGTTAACTGTTGAGAATGACCTTGGATCTGACTCGGCCTTTGTCAAGGTCAAAGTTGTTGGTAAGGAAACCTCACACTAGTACATGTTTTTTCAATTTTATAATATGTGTACCCTTGAGTATTACGATCTTTATCGTAACCAATTGATACAAATTTCATATATATATCTTGAGAATTAGTTTCTTTTAGGAGTTCCTCTGTGGGTACAGAAATTTTTTTTTTGGCTTCAAAGACTGGTCAAATAAATGAATGTTAAATAACTCTTATGACAAGTCTTTATGCCCTCTTCTATGGCCAAGAGCAGTATGTTTTGAGCTTGCGTTCATGCCATCATACTTTGCTCCAAAGGAACATATGATTATCTTTCCAAAAGAAAATGAAAGTCATAGACAGACATGGGAATCAACAGAGCTTATACATGCAATGACTTCGCACTAATTGGTTGTGTTAGTTGCTGTCTCCTGTTGGAATACTCCGCCGTCATATGAATGAAATTCTCTTATGCTTGGCATTAATTGCTGATCAATCAATAAATCAATCAATCACACAGCTTTATACACACTTGTTTAAAAAATTTCATAAACGCAACTTTTCATAGTTTCAAGATGTTAAGATGAAATAATCTGAGTATGACGTGAAATACAAAGCAAATAAATTATAATATATTTTCTTCAGATCGCCCTGGTCCTCCAGATGGCATTCCATCCATTGACAAAGTCTTCCAGAATAACATACAGTTGTCATGGAAACCACCATTGGATGATGGCGGATCACCAATCACAGGTTATATCATTGAAAAATGTGACTTCACGACAGGATTATGGCGACGAGCCGGAATGTCACGTGACACAAAAACGTCAGTTGAGTTCCTGGAAGAACATCATGAATTCAGGTTCCGGGTCCGATCTGAGAATCTTTACGGAACCAGTGAACCTAGTGTGGAATCCGGTGTAATTGTAACACAACAGCCACGACCAGATGTCGACTATGAACAACTTGGTAAGTTGAAATTTGTTAATTAATTTGTTAAAATTGTTAAAATTGTTAATTATATATTTGACTTGCTTGACAAGTTGGGAAAACTAGTTCAGAAAATTTGATGAACTGATATCCAAAATAGATGTTAACCCAGAACTCAAGGTGTCGGGCTAAAAAAAGGTAACTAAATTACTGTCAATTGACCAAGCAGTTTTGTTTTTTATGAGTTCAAGTGAAAGTCATTTGATAGAGTTTAAGTCTTACTTCTTATTTGTTTATTTATTTAGTTGATAGTAGCTTCTCGGCTGGTAACACAATTGACACAGAGCGCATCAGAGGGGATCTTCTCAGTAAATACATCATCTGTGAAGAACTCGGAAGGTAATTTGTTTATTTCTTTTTAGTCGAAATTGTTATAATTTTATTACCTCTCATTTAAGATTAGTACCCTCAAAGTTGTCTTTGGATTGGTAATATTTCTTGAAGGAAGATTGTTTGAAGGTCAATGTTTAAAAAAATGTAATCATTTTGACTTTTATGTGTGCTGTTTTCAACGATTGTTGGGTGAGACATGAATATTTCATGGGTTCGTCTTAATTTTATTTACTCATTTTATGTTGGGTTTTTTCCTTTAACACGAAAAGAAACATGCATTTTTCTTGTTTCCTTATAATATTTTCGGAAAAACTGACTACAATAATGAAACACCTTTTTTCTGAAGGGGTGCGTTTGGTGTGGTGCACAGAGCCATTGAGCGCGCCACCGGTAAAAACTTTGCCGCCAAGTTCATCAAGTGTCGACCAAACGAGAAGGAGGCTGTAAGACGTGAGATTGAACTCATGAACAGCTTACATCATCCTAAACTCTTACAACTTCATGAAGCCTTTGACCAGCCGGGTGAAATGGTCATGATATTGGAACTGTAAGTTAATATAAATTTTTATTTTAAAAAATTTGGTAATATTTTTTTTTAAAGTTTGGTACTGATAATTGTATAAAAGGCCTTATAGTAGGTTCACTATAATAATTAGACTATGGTTTTAAATATATAATATTGTTATTATAATAGTTTTATAATCATAATTTTATAATAATATTTTATATCCTCTTTCATAATGGTTGTATAATAATAGTTCTATAGCTACCATTGTTTGGACAGAGGTCCATGTCAGATATGCATTATATCGTTATTATTGTAGCTTAATACATGCATACTGCAATCTGTGAAAAGGCCTGTTTAATTTCCAATAAACCCTAAAGTACAGTGTAAAACCCTAATCAATCATTCAATCAAATACATTTTTAATGAAATGTTTAATTTACAGTTTGACTGGCGGTGAATTATTTGACCGTCTTGTTGAAGCAGACTATGACTTCACGGAGGCAGACTGCGTGACCTACATTAAACAAGTCTGTGACGGTGTCAAGCATATGCACGATGAAAACATACTTCATCTGGACCTTAAGGTAGGTAAAATCTTGTTAAAAAATAAGTCGCCAGTGTTGTGTTGATGGTGGTTTCCTTCACCCATCGGACGGGTACATGACTGAAATAACCTTTAGTATGGTGTAAAACCCCTATCCAATAGAAAAACAAAAAACAAACCAAAACTGTAGTCTAATACAAAACAGAAAATGCAACCAAGTATAGTAAGTATTTTTTTTATATCTGCTTTAATTTCATTTTTTTCTTTGGAAGGTGTTTATTTTATTTAAGTTTAGGTAACATAAATATTAAATTTAATAAAATGAGAGTCTTAACAGTTTGTTTCCTTATTGTTAATATTTAAGTCCGAAGTTTTTCTAAACAAAAGAAATAAAAATCTCTAACAAGATTTAAGTTCATAGAAAAATTGTTAACATATGATTTCAAATTACATGCAATGTTGAATATTTTAATTCCGGTGTACATTTATGTCAAATAGAAGCGGTTACAATATTCAATCACATCAAGCTGTAACTAATTCATTTTTTAATTAGGCTTAGATCGAGAAATGTAGTTTTGGAATTATTTGATGTCTTTTCTGCTTTAATTACATTCATTAGTAGACTAATTAATTTAACGATTTTTTCCAGCCTGAAAATGTAATGGGGGTGACCAAGGACAGTAACGATGTAAAGATCATAGACTTTGGTTTGGCTCACCGAATGGAAGAAGGGCAGACAATCAAGGTGCTGTTTGGAACCGCAGAGTTCTGTGCCCCTGAAATCATTACCTACCAACCTGTGAGCTACGCTACAGACATGTGGTCTGTCGGAGTCCTCGCTTATGTCTTGTAAGTTTAAGATGTGGTTGAAGTTTTTGATAGTAAATCGGATTTCACGACATGTTTTGAGAAATTAATTCATACATGGAAATTTTGCACTACCTTTACAAAAGATTTTGTGTCTTTTGGCACAACGGTTAATGTTATTTCCGCTGAAATATGAGAAAGAGCAATGTTTTCTTTCTTTGTTTATGGTTATTGTGTTAAAGCTTGAAATGCAATGAATAAACCAAACAGTCAATATTAACTTAAGCCAACTGTATTCAGACGATGATGCTATCAGTTGCAAATTCAACTTTTTTTTTACCAAATTTGAAAAATCCATTTTTTCTTGGCTACAGATTGTGTGGTTATTCTCCGTTTGCTGGTGACAATGATCGTGAGACCTTCCAGAACATCACTGGAGTTGACTTTTACTTTGATGATGAGGTTTGGGACGCTGTGTCAGAAGATGCCAAGGATTTCATTTCCCAACTCTTGTTAGGTGATAAGAGGTAGGTTTCTGATAACACCTTGTCTGACATCAGGAAGATCCTGATATTTAGGCGGGTGACTGATTTGGAGATTTCTGTGCCCTGGTGCTCTCTGAGTCAAGGGTATCAGGCAGCTGATTTGTTTGTGGTATCCCATTTTGTCTTGTAAATATACTGTCTTTCTGGTTGCCAGTGTCGTTGAGAGCAGTTTGTTTACCCATTTGGTGCAAAACTCCAATCAACCAAACACTGTTTTTTTTTTTCCTTTTCAATCCATTTGAAGTAATTTAGTTTTTACACATAAACATGAAATAAAAAAATTTTCACCGAAGGGATTGTGACAAGAATAGTCTTAATTTTGTATGCAATCAAATTTCAGAGTACTGCTTCGGTAGAGGATTGTTGTCATTAAATTGCAGAGCTTTTCACAAGCCTATTCCTTCATAAGAAAGGGCCACGATGTGGCTCTGTTGATTGAGCGGGTGGTTGGCGTGAGCTTTCTGAGCCATGGTGGTCTCTGAGCTAAGGGACGTCAGGGAGCTGATTTGTTGTGGCATCCTGTTTTTAGCCCTCTCCTTGTCCTGTGATGTCCTTGTCTGCTGACAGTGTTGTTGAGGATGATTTCCTTCACCCATTGTCTGGCAGACCACCAATCAGTCAATCAATCAATCAATCTGTTGGAAGTTAAAAGGAAGGTAAATTTAACTTCCTGTGCCCTGGTACACTATCAGTGAAATTCTCTGATATGGTATGGTGTTACAGGGGGTCAGGTCCATAAATTTAATTCTTTCAAGTTGGAACTTCCTAAGAGATTTCATTGATTTACATTTTTGTTTCTGTCCAAACAGTGAGCGGATGACAATTGAAGAGGCCCTGGCCCATCCTTGGTTAAATGTAAGTAATAAATATTACTACTTGTAACATCCAATTAAGTACATGTATGTACCATGCCATATGAAGCTTAAAACGATTTTGAACATGCCTACCACAATATTTTGACATGTGAAAAAGTACAAGAAACCCATCAGATTTGTTCCTTTTTTCACAGCTGTCCTTTTAATTGAGAAAGACAAGAAAACATGTATACAAACTATAAAAAAATCCCCCACCCCTTGTCTATTCGCTATCAAAAGTAAAGTTAAAAAGTTTTACCAGTATAACTTGGATCACAAGGACTATACAGTTATGACATCTTTTAAATTGACTTTCCTTTTAACTTCCAGCCTCAACCCAAGAAATCACTGGACAGAGACGCGATCAGGGTAAGACATATTACAATTCAAGTGGAATAATTAATGAACGACATAATAAATATGGGTTGGGGCTTCCTGTGCCCTGGTGCTTTCTAAGTTAGGGGGAGCGTCAGGAAGGTGGCTTTTTGAGGTTTCCTGTTTTTTTTTTCCTGTAAATGTCCTGTGTTGCATACTCTGTGTTGAATTGCCAGAGTTGCTTAGCGTAGTATCATTCGCCAATTGGTCTGGCACGCTGCCAGATGAAGGGAATAATCTTAATTTGCCATAAAACCCCTACCATTCATACAAACTATTTTGTGTCTGTATCATAAATCTGAAAAAAAATCTTTCGTCTCGTTATTAGTTACTTGAGTTGCTCATATCGATATTATTTAGAACCAGCCTGGATTTTGGGTATGTGTTTACACAATTTTGCCTTTTTATATTTTCCAGCGAGGGGAGAAGGCTCCATCAGATGTTGTCCTTCAAACCAAGCATCATCAAGATTACATCAACCGTAACAAACACAAGGTATGAGTAGTAAAGAACATAGATGTGGCTAAATCTCACAAAAACATGCCCATTAATATGAAGAAATTGATTTCTACCTGTTTAGATTTTTCAGAATATATTTAACGCATTCGAGTACATTCTATTGGGCAATTGTAAGGTGCATTTTATTAGCAATATACACAAATTTGTTTCAAATTCGCCTTATCTATAAAAGAGTAACTAATTTCTAAATATTTGTTACCACATTTTATTTATATTTTGCTTCCCCATTGACTTTCAGGAGGATGAGTTTGACTTGCTTCCCATTGGTCGATTGGCCAGAGACAGCGCCATCTTCAGGAAGGCTGGAGCAGCAGGAATCATGGAAAGAGAACTCTTGCTTGGTAAGTTTGCTTTGGCTTTTATGGATCATTTAAATTAATATTTCCAAATTTTTAAAGGATTGAGTTACTATGCCATTTCATAAATATGACAGGAAACAACAAGAAAAATCATAAGTGTCATCTGTAGTCTTGCTTTATTCTTTTTGATGTAACGTTTATTCTTGGGCTATTGTTCATCCTGGTGGGAACATGCTTTCCACGGTAAACATAAATTGATAGCAATAGTCTCAAGTTCTATTTAAATACCAACTTATAAATGTGACTGGGTTGATTTTTTTAGTTTCAAGGCTTATTAATGTTTATTTTTTTTAAATTCGGACAAATATCAGTAAAAAGCAAGAAATCAGAATAAAATAATTTTATCTCTAAGACTGAGCGTGGATGGGAAAGCTCTTCCTGTTCCCTGGAGTTTTTTTAGTTAAGGGGCATCAGGAAGCTAATTTGTTGGGATGTCCTGTTTTTCATCCTGTAAATGTTGTGTGTTGTTATGCCTTTTGCCAGTGTCAAGGTTTCCTTCACCCAAGTGGACTGGCATGCCATCTTATGAGTGAAATTACCTTAAGTTCGGTATAAAACCCCATATCAAACAAACAAACAATTTTTTAAGATATCTTTGGATTCAAAATGTCATCCAAATATCCTTGATTTTTCAGAATTACCAGAGCATGCTCCTACAGTACGTGAACCCCTTAAAGATCTCTATGCTCACGAAGGCTTCAGCGCCAAATTCAAGTGCAAAATCACTGGAAAACCAACACCAGATATCAAATGGTAAGATAATTTTCTGCTTATTTTTTACCTGTTCAGGTTAATCAGTTATGAATATTTTAAAATGGATTCTTTGGAAGTTGCTTAGACAGTTTAATCTGAACATACCAATTTTTATATTTTTAGATGGGAACTTGAAAGCGTTTCTCAAAGCTATCATTTATCATAGTTACTCTGGTAGCCCGAATTGAAAAATTCTCAATTGGCTAAAGTTGCTTAGAAAACTGCGACCTTTATACTTGCCATTCTTTCATGATTTTGCGGGTAGTTGGGTGGGAGTCCAGAGCCCCGGTGCTCTATGAGCTTAGCAGATTTGTTGTGGTGTCTTGTTTTTCAATCTGTCCTTTTCGCGTGGTGTCTTTGTATGTTGCCAACATTGTTCAGGGTGGTTTCCTCCACTGATTGGGCTGACACGCTGTCTTATGAGTGAAATAACATTAAGTACGGCATTAAATCTCAATTAAACAAACAACCAAACAAACTTTATGATTTGTACAAGTGACACAACCTTAAGCACATTTTTAGACAGTTGATGCAAACGGATATTTTTTATCAAGCAGCTGTGTTTGTCTTGGCTTATTTACCTTCACATTTTCTATATATATTACTTAACAACTTTTGTCAACACTTTTTAAATCTTTTGTGATTTCCATCTGTCTTACTTTTGCATTTGCTGAAAAGGTTATATTGTCCTGTGAGGCAGCACTTTGTAAATTCTAAGACAACCTCAAATTTATTGCTAAGCTCTTAAAGAGGTGATTGCTTAAAGGGTGTCTGTCTTACTATTGTGTTAACTGAAAAGGTATCTGCGTCTCATATTGTCCTGTAAGGCCATGAACATTCCAAGATAACCTCAGTTTTATTGCCAAGTTCATAAAGAAAACAAAACAATATGGTCTATGTTACTGTGGCAAATATTTGGCAAGAATTAAGACCCCATTTATCCAGAATTCTGACATTTTGCCTGGAAGGATATATATTTATTGTCTTAGCTCTTGCAAAGTAACCCTTATATTACATCATGCTCTTGAGGTGTACAGGCTGCTAAATACCTTGTTATAAAACGGCTAGTACAATCTTTGGTATGTTTATACAGAAAATAAACGTATGTGCATCACCTGCCACTTTGCTTAGCACGTTCAATATGCTACCTCGAAGAAATTTTCGCTTATGTTTGTAATGGGAAATGATTAGTCTACATTTTCTACAAGAGAGCACTTTATGTGGAATCTGAAGGTGTGAACCTATCTGATGGCCCAGAAACTTTAGCATTCCCATGTGTGTCCAGAAATAGGGTTCTATGACATACAACCCCACCACCACCAAAACCACTTCTCACCTGCTTTGTCAACATTTACTCCAGCAATTTCCTCCTTTCATCCTCCACTTTGGCAAATCAATGAGAATAGATCTTTCCTGATTTCCCAAACAGTGCGAGTTATCTTATAGTCTTCAAATAAAATAAGGTGTGATTGGCACGGGTGCCCTGGTGCTCTATGAGCTAAGGGCCATTTGGAAACCGATTTGCTGTGGTGTCCTGTTTTGTTTCCTGTAAATGTATTGTGGGGTCTACTGTCTTGACGACGTCGCTTAGAGTGGTCTCCTCATCATATAAGTGAAATAACCCTAAGTACGATGCAAAACCCCAAATCAATCAATCAATCTTTGTTGTCTGCAATTGAAGTATCTAAACAATGAATTCTGGGAGCAAATATGAAGTTTAGCTGTCCTGGTCCAAATACATATCATCCAGATAGTCCAGATAAATTTGTAATTCTCCATACATTTTATGCCCTGCTTGTCGTCCAACTGTCTGCAAATGTTGTACAAGTACTAATACAGGTAGAGTATAGGAAGCTCATCCGCTCATTCTGTCAGGAAGATGCTTCTGACTACATACTTTTTTTTCTTCATCAACATACATCTGGAGGTATTGGGTGTAATTCTTACCAAAGGGCACCAGCATGCCTCTTATCTAGGAACATGCTCCTCAACCCAGTTGCTATGGTAACCCAAGGGTATTGTCTTACACCAGACAGGTAGCTGATGATCATTTGCCCTTTCAACATGTACAACCCCCCCTTTTTGGCACTAGTGGATTGCACCATCTCCTGTCTGGTTGGGTCCACTATTATTTCTTAGGGATGATTGTCAGTGATGTAAGGTCAGATATTCAGAGGAAGTGTCTTTTTATGTATGGATTGATTTGTTTTTGTACTTGAACGCTTCCTTTCTACAGTCAAAGGTCTAATGCTGATATAAATCTAAATTATATTCTAAATAATTTGGAAGTGAAAAATGTGTCATAGAACAACAGACGATATATCAGCCTGAATCACTTTGGCAGGTATCCGATTTACACCCACGTGAGCCCCAAATCTTTCTTGGCTGTTTGATAAACACCTCTTATATGGCCAGAAGGCAGGGTGTCTATTGGGACCATAAGGGCCATCTGTAAAGTATTGGGGTTATCGATGTGCGGGGGATATGCCAGTAATCTGACTGCTACCTGAGTTTTCCAAGCGCTTTTGCACCTGCTTAAGTAGTCTGTTTCGTTGTGGCTTGGACCCTGCTCCTATTTGTGTCTTTCTTGGATCATAGCATAAATTTTTTAGCTCTTTTTTTCGCTTATTGCTATGTTTCTTTAGGAGCAGGGATTGGGAGAGAACAGGATGGATTTCATTCGGAGTTGGATTTCATTGAATTCGCTTTCTTAGAACATTTTTGTTCTGTTTGTGCTAAAAGGGATGCATTATTACCTGTGTGTTTGTAATTAAACTGTTACTTGTTTGTTATTATTTGTGTAAGGAATCTAAAACAAATTCCCCAAAGCAATGGATTACCTTTATAACGAGGTACATAGTTCCAGTTTGGTGAAAACTTACAATGTTTCTTCGCAACTTAGGTACAAAGACGAAGAATTAATAGTCTCTGATTGGAAACACCGAACCACATACAATGATGGTGTGGCCAGCCTCTTTCTGGACAGTCTCCAAGCTGACGACATAGGTGAATACAAATGTGTCGGAACAAATGACCTTGGAGAAGTCACCACAAGTGGACATCTTGATGTTGAAGGTAAACTGATTTTAAGCTTCCAAATTTGCACGTCACATTTATTTCTTCTGATTTTCTGTATCATATATGAACATGCGTTCTTGTTGTTGAAAAGGTTTTCCTTTGAGTCAATCTATTTTTGTATTATAATGTTGGATTCTAGTCAAATATGTCCAACTAAAGACGTTCATCAAAGTTTGTCTTTTTTAATAATTTAAATAATTTACATTAATAATGTCCATTAACTTATGTTAATCCCTTATAACTCTCACACAATTGGTTCACTTACTTTTAGTTCCACCTTTTTTATATTAAGAGCAGCACTGCATCCCATTAGTCATGTTAGTGAAATAGTCTTTAATAAAACCAAGTGAACCCAATTGTTTGGCTTAGAATGCTATGTAAAAATTACATGATGCCACTTAGAACACAACCAGAAAAAAATGAATGCAACCTTGCCGTCCAATAAATTATTTAAATTTGACTTAAGCTAAAACGACCTGCTCACTAATTAGACATACCCTAAATGCTCAACAAATTCGACCCCATTCACCACTTATAAAACTACATTTAATGCAAAGGTTAAGAAGTTTAGAAACACACTGTTGACATTTTTAAGAAGTTCATACTTTAGGCTACAAGGAAATATAAGTTTTAGTTTCAATCTCAAATTAAAACCTTCAATAAATGACTTGAAACAGGTGTCCGTGGAGGTCGAATTTGTTGAGCATTTAGGGTAATACACCTCATTGCAAATTGTTGCAGTTGATTAATCAATTTGTTGTTGTTGTAGTATCTACACCTCATAAAAAGAAGAGGAGAGACAAGGGAGCCCGATCCAAGTAAGTTAACATGAATTTATTGCTATTCGCACAAATTTGTTTTGGGCCAGTACAATTACTTGCAGAAATGACTTACTTCAGAGTTTCATCAATCTTTGCAAAATTGCTGTAAGAGTACTGATTTGTAAAGTATCCTTGGGTGGTTGGCGGGAATATCCTGTGCTCTTGTGCTCTCTGAGCTTAAGGGCATCAGGAAGTTTGTTGGTTGTTTTGTCCTTTATTTCGTCCTGTAAATGTCCAGTTGTGTCTTGTGTTGCCAGAGCGGTTATACATGGTTTCCTTTTAACCATTGGGCTGCCATCATATAAGTGAAATAACCTTGAGTAAGGCATAAAACCCAAATCAATCAATCAATAGTAATCTATAATTATAACTGTTTCTCAGAATAATCAGAAATGACAACAACAGGAAAACGCTGTCTAAATGTAAATGATGTAACTTTGGATCAGAAAGATATTAATCATAAACTCTGCCTGCCAGGATACCAATTTCAATACATTTACCAATTCCTGTTTTGTGGTGCAGTGGTTTACCTTAAAAACACCTGTTGGCCTACATTAGAGCAGCTAATGCATGGGAGGTAAACATACTCCCAGCTGTGCCAACAACCAAGTTCACTTTTGGTACATTTCCTATATATACTGGTTTCCATGACAACTCTTTGAACACCTGGACAGAATCTCTGATCTTGATTTAGAGTTAGGACTATCCAAGAATATTTATTCCTTACCATTGAATATCTAGTGCACGAAAATATATACATGATACTTTCTACAATGTAAACACCCATAGCACTAAAATAACCCATACCTTTAAACCCTCTGGCAAAAAGAATGTTGCGAGCAAACCTTCATTCTGTCTTATCACTGGAGGAACATTATCTTCCCAACAGAGCCAACACTTGAAGAGACTTCACACATGGTTGTGTGACTGTTTGCTGGTGGAATACATCGCTGCAAGCCATATAAGTGAAATGCCCTTTGGTACAGTGTAGAACACCAACCAATCACTCCTCTTGCCTTTTTTATTTTTGTATTTGTGAATACACTGAGGGCTCACAAATATGAAATACACCTGAGCACTGTGGTAAACACCAACTGCTTAATCAACCCACAGGTGTCTTAAAAAAAAGCCTATTAACTTCTAATAGGTTCTAGGGCCTTAAATTTATAAAGATTGTTGCTAAATAAAAACAGAGAGTTAAGAAGAGAACATCAGATTTTGGGGGTAGATATCACACCTCCCGGTTTGCTGTTCATGGTCAATTGAAGCTATATTCAATGTAATGTAATATAATTAACACCTATGGGAGCTTCCTGTGTCCTGGTGCTCTCTGAGCTAAGGTGCATCAGGAAGCTGATTCGTTGGGGTGTCCTGTCTTGAGTCCTGTCATTTACCTGTGACGCTTTTGTCTGTTGACAGTGTCTTTGAGAGTGGTTTCCTTATTCTATAATAATAATAATTACTTTATTTACAGAGGAAATTGAACATTCAAAAAAAAAAAAATTTTGCTCTTCCATGTGGTCCTCACATTAAACTATTTTTTAAATCAACAAATATCACAATTAACAAATGAACAAACAACAATCTTAAGTGGATTAATGTAAAGTTTGCCTGGCACGCCATCATATGAGTGAAATAACCTTAAGTTGGACATAAAACCCAAATCAGTCAATCAGCTTAGTATAGCAATCAACTAAACCAGTCAGTCCCAATGCATAACAATTACTTATTTACATAATATTTGCTTGGTAATCATTATGAATTTAATACACGTTGTAAATGTTATGAGAAAAACTTAGATAAAATATTGAAAACTGTTAATAATTAAATGTTGATCGAATGTTAATAGAACCCCCACACACGGAATAATAATACCTTATTAACTAACAAACTTTCCTTTTTCAGACATGGTGATGCTGATGACATTCCCCACTTCACGCTACCATTGATAGATCAACTTAAACAAGTTGGTGAACATGTCGATCTCTCTGTAGAAGGTAATCAATTGTTTTTTTTAACATTATTTTAAAAATTAACAGTTTTCATTGTATTGGTTCCATTCAGATACCTGTATGCTGGAGTCATCTTTGTGGTTGTATTTTTGTTAAATAATTTCATGCCATCTTACACTAAGGATATCCTTGTTAATAATTTGTAACCTTAACATCTGATTATGCATAACATGAAAAGTAATTTCAATTATATAAAGAATATGATAAATGTTTCTGTAACTATTTAAAAGAAATTATTTTTTTATGATGAAATTTTTTGTTAAATTGCGCGCTCAATATCACCTGACATAAAATATATTTCTATTGGAAATTCTGGTCCCAAAAAGTTTTATTCTGGCTTGCATCAAGAATTTATTTTTTTTAGACTAACTGTTTGTCAAAGAAATATATTCTCTGTGAAAAATGAATAAAGATTTAAAGATCAATTAACAACAAAATCATATATTTTCTGTACGTGTAATTTTTATTCAATTATATTTTAATCAATATATTTAGATTTTACACTGGAATTGTCCACTTTTAAATAAGCTAATTAAACTTCTATTTTTGTTTTTTGATCTGCTTTTTAAAATAAAGCACCAATTGTTTCATGTTTCATTTAATTTTTTCAGTAATTGGAGATCCAGAACCTGAGCTTACTTGGTATTGTGGAGATAAGAAAATAGAGAAATCAGACAAATATGAAATCACAACAGAAGATGACTTTTGTATTTTGCGTATCCATGGCGTTGACCTTTCTGATGCTGGCCAATGGAAATGTGTGGCTGTCAACAAACATGGCAAAGAGTCATGTACATGCCAACTCAATATTATTGGTAAGTCTATAAACTAAAATGTCTGAATATTGATCAAATTTAAAAGGCGATTTGTTATGAGGTCCAGTGTTGTTTAGAATGGTTTCTTTTACCCACTGGTTTGACACAACGTCGTATGAGTGAAATAACCTTAAGTATGGCGTAAAATCCGCAATCAATCAATATGTCAGCTTAAGGCAAGACCAAAAAGTTTAAATGACAAATGAGCACAAAACAATAAACTGAAACCTCAATAGCAAATCTTTGTTTGCCAAATATATATTCTCATAATGTAGAAATTGACTGATGTAACATGTGAATTGTGTGTAAGAATAATAACTTTTAGAATCTTGCTAAATGTGTATGGGGATGAAGCCTTTCTCCTCATATTTCAAGAAATGGGATATTTTTTATTTCTTAACCTTGGCGAAAAAATTAGGAACAAAGACTGTATTATATTTCAATTCTGAGGCATTTTGTTTGTGTTGGCAAATGACGTAAATTATTCATACTATTTTAGAAATGCTAAAAACTTTCTTCATGGATGGCAACTCCTAAATAATTTCAGTAAAAAAAAAAAATCCTCCGTACCATATTCAAGTTTCATAACGCTGATGTATTTTTTTTCTCGAAACTTTAGAATCCGTTCCAGAAGGTTATGAGAAACCTTGCTTCACCAAGAAACTTCAGAACAGCTCCGTCTTTGAGAGCAGCGCAGCCCGCCTGGAGTGCAAGGTCAAAGGTAACCCAGCTCCAGAGGTTGAATGGTAAGTAGACTTTTGAGGTTTCTGCCTTTTTATTATTATTACTTTTCGGGGCTGCGTAGGGTTAAAAATTTGAATGAAATTTCTCCATAGTATTCAATTATATGATTTACTGGGGTTTTTGAGCTAAATTTTCTTATGAATTGTTTGGTATTTTCCTTTTTGTGAGGGATTGAACTTTTTCAACCAGAATATTTCATTATGAAATTATGAAGCTCTGAGTTTGAGTTATAGACGTTTGGATAAAAATGTTAACTAAATTGATTTTGTTGTTAAAACCATCTTAATATACAGTATTTCTCTAAGTTTTTTCAAAAGATTCATTGAAATTCATTGTAGGCCTAATGATTAAACTGTGTTATTTTCCCAATTGCATTGCATTGTTTAGTATTTTTCTGTTTGTGAGATATTAAATTTTGTAACCAGGCCATTTCATTATCAATGCTTAGTTGGATTTTATTTTCACATTTACCATATAGAATATACATAATTTTATAAATTTATGTAACTTATTAAGAATGGGGACCTTATTTAACACGTCACAAGATCTTTTCAGAAATATCATTTGAAACTCATTTGTAACTAAATATTTAATTAACTTACAATTAACATTTCCTTCCTTCCTTCCTTTGAAAATCAAGGTTGAAAGATCGCAAACCAATCAAAGATGGCCGCCACTATGAAATGGTGTATGAAGATGCAGAAACATGTGTCTTGGTCATTCAACAAGCACTTAAAGATGACTCCGGCATGTATATGTGCCGAGCGATTAACGCTGCTGGAAGTGAATACACAGAGGCCAGACTACGTGTTCAAAGTGAGTTGAAATTTTTGGGGAAGAATTTTGCTAAAAGATTTTCTTACATGAATGTGATAAGTTACTTCCAATGCTTTTCTGGAGATAGTCTTTGATTTGGGAAAAACTGTCAGTGACTTATGAGTGGTGCACCCATGGCTTTGGCCAGTTTAACCATCATTGACCCTGGCAGTGCCCTTGTGAAGTATTCCAAACCTGATGGAAATAATTGAATATTTAATAATTTTTCTTTTTTTTTTTGGCCCAAGTTGACTTTCACAAATTAAATGGAACAAGCCTTGAGGTTCAAAAGAAAAAACAAACATAAATATCACTATGGAAAATATCACTGTCAAATACTTCCTTTGATAAACTTGACGAGAGTAGCTTTCAAAAACGATCAAGTCATAGTAATCTCAATATTTTGACATTTTATCTTCTCTTTGCTCGTAATGATGGTAAATTTAATTTGGATGATAAAATAAAGCACTGCTCTTGTTATATTCTTAATCTGTCTTCCACTTAATTCTTCAATATTCAGACTATTTCATTATTAATTTTCTTTTATTATTATTATTTAGAAATGGACTTTATGGGAGCTTTGAGGCCCCATTGGGACGATTCTGGAATGGATTATGTTTCAACGCCAAAATATCAACTAGAAACCGCTCCTGATTTTACCGTTAAGATGAGAAATCGTACAGTAGACGAAGGAAGTTACGTCAAACTGATGTGCTCTGTCACTGGTATTCCCAACCCAACCATTCGCTGGTTTAAAGACGGCAATGAAATTGTCGACTGCGAACATTACAGAATCCAGGTACAGCTTTTTTTTTGGAGTAAAAATTTTAATTTTGAATTTTTTTTTTAATTGTTATAAAATACTCAGCTGCTCATTTGGGGATAATTTTAGTGAGATTTTTTCTAATTAAAAAAAACTATTGTTGATGAATATATCAACAGTAGCTTTAGAAAAGAGGCAAACAATTTATGATTGAGGTTGTTTTTATATAACGGCCATCAATGACTTAAAATCCATTGGTTTTCGCAGACGTCAGTTTTTGGTATTTCAAGTGCCAGATTAAACAATTGTTGTTGTTGTTTTTGCAGAATGACCAAGGTCTACTGTCTGTTGAAATTCTCCGTGCTTCACTTGGGGATGCTGGTAGATTTATCTGCGAAGCAACAAACAGTGAGGGAAAGGCAGCGTGCAGTGCATATCTTGATGTAGATGGTAAGTAATAGTGTTTTATACTTTGATAAACAAAAACATCAACAATTCACAAGCATTGACACTGAGCTGAAAATAAATTCCTTTCAGTCAAGAATTAATTGGGGTGAACATTTTTTGTTAAACACATCATTTTTTTTAAATTTTTTATTTTATTTTTTTTTTAACAATAGAAAACTGAAATACAATTAGGCCTAATTTATATAAGCTGATATGAGTGGAATATTTTTGTGACGTTTTGTTAAAACATATTACCATACCGTTTTACATTCTAAATTTTCAGCTGTTGAAGAGTTATCTGGATTAGACTTCGAGCGTCCAAGATTCACCCTACCACTAGAAAACATGACAGTCGTCGCCGGCGAAGATGCGATCTTTGAAGTAGAAGCCACCGGTAAACCATTGCCAGGATTCAAATGGCAGAAAGACACAATTGAGCTCCATGGTAACGAGCGCGTTGAAATGATCCAGGACGGACAAGGCGGAGCTAAGCTGATCATCCGAGATGTTCGCCGTACCGACTCCGGACTTTATTTCTGTATTGCTCACAGTAAAGCAGGAAGATCAAAATGTTCAGCAACTCTTAGAGTCAGAGGTAATGTGACCCATTATTGTCTACTTTCAAATTCCTATGTTTACAACAATCAATGTGCTAAAAGTTTATTTTATGCCTATTTTTCTCTTAATGGAGGCCCTTTAAACGCTGTCAAAACAGTCACTCAGCGTCTGTGTTTTAGCAGCAATTGAAATCCGCAAATGCAAAATAAACATTAAATTTGATCTTTTGTCCAATTCTTTTAAATTTTGTACTTAAATTCCTGAAACTTCAAAAAAGGTTGAAAGTAAAAAGTACTTTCTTTCATTAATATATAGAGATTTTTAACTATACTATATAGCTGAACATATAAAATCAGATTACCCATTGACTATATCCGGAATAGGTTTGAATCCCTAAGTGGACCTTAAGTATGTAAGGGAGGTTTCCTGTGGCTGCAGAGATCGCTAGGTCATTTGTACTAGCTTTCCTCATGGTTTCCACCATACACCTACAACACAAAATTGTGAAGAGTGAAATACCTTTGAGTATTAGAAAAGATAAAAAATTACGGTTATTTTGCAATGAATTTTGTATATGTGAAAATCAAAAAATGTAAATGAATAAACTGTGTGCTTTAACAGAGAAATCGTGGACTCCGCCACAACAGCGTTCTATGATGCCTCTAGGTTTGAGAGACTTTACTGCTGCTCGTTATTCTTCTGAACGTCAACTTACGCCCCCAGGTGTCAAAGACTTTGGCCACGCCCCATTTTTTGTTAGGCTCCTCCCTAAGGAGCTTAATCTGTCGGAGGGAGATAGACTCTACATGGAATGTGCTGTGGAGGGATACCCAAAACCAATTGGTAGGATATAGATGTATATTTATTCAGAAAGTTAATTGTAGAATATATATTTTTTTTGTTTTCGAAGTAGTCGGAGAGGTGAAGCAACGTGAGATGAGCAAACGGTAAAACCCACTTTGGTGACATTATATCATATAACAAGTGGTTGGCGGAAGTTTCCTGTGCCCTGGTGCCCTATGAGCTAAGGGGCATCACGAAGCTAATTTGTTTGAGGTGCCCTGTTTTACGTCCTGAAAATTTGCTGTGTTGTCATGTTTGTTGCCAATAGCTTTGAGGTGGTTTCCTTTTCGACGCACAACGTAAAATCCCAATCACATAAACAAATATATCATTTAGGTGAAGTAATGATTGGATTACGGAACATAAAATGAGTACAGCATAAATTGACTACAGCATAAATTAAGTACAGCATAAATTGAGTACAGCATAAATTAAGAACATAAAAAAAAACCTGTAGCAGATAAATAAATATTTGAATATTAGCTTAAATCTAACTCGTAATTCTTGAATTTGTAATTCTGCAGTGTCCTGGCATAAAGGAGCTCGCGATATCGTGTACAGCACACGTCACAGAGTTACGATGTTACACACCTCACAGACGCTGGAGATGCCCTCCGTTCTGACAACAGACTACGGAGAATATATCTGTCGTGCCAGGAACGTGGTCGGAACTGCTGAATCAATCTGTATCGTTAAGGTCGACATGAAAGCCCCTAAACTTGACCGGTAAGTTTGTGGTTTTAGTAATAATTTTTTAATTGTGTTCTGTTAATGAAACATAAAAAAAGTATTTAAAATTTGAAATGAATGTTGGAAAGCCCATAAACTCGAATTACCGCGAAAAATTGTGAACACATTTACAAATAAATTAAGCATAGGTTTTTTTTTATTTTTTTATTTTTTTTTTATTTGAATAGTAACATATTGTTTTTTAATAAATGTAACCTTCAAACACTTGTAAAAGATATAGTCTAATATTAAAAGCGTGGACTGGGCTGTGGCTTGATTGTTAGAATGTTGAGCCCACTGCACTGTAACCGGAATAGGTTCCATGGGTACCAGTGGCCGCAGAGTGTTTTTTTCGTATGTTCTTGGTATTCCACCATTCACCGGGAACACAAAGTCGTCATTTAAGTGGGATACTTTTGAGTATGACGTAAAACACCAATTAAAAAAATCAATCAATCAATTTGAAAGCATGCACGAAACATATCTAAATAAATTTTATCTTATTCAATATACCTTATATCCATTATTCCTTCTGTATACATGTACGTTCACTAGCTCTTATTTTTACTTCATCACAAAATTAAACATCAAAACGTTCCTATTTTCTTTTTAGCTATGATCCTGATCTCGGTGTAATGTCACGTGACAGGGTTACCATGCCAGCAGATCTTGAAGGTGAGACATGTCATTATAATGTCTAGCTATAAAAAGAAATTCCTCGTTTTTTAGGTTATGACGAGTTTTTTGGTATCTAAATCTAAATCTTTATATATGATATATTTATTTATATAATTTTTTGGGAGATAACCTGCTTCTGTCAAACTGCTTCCGCTGTCAGTATTTTCGTTTTTTGGGATAACACTTTCTGATACTGAACAGGAAATTTTGCAGGCTGAGACCCTTGCCAGTGGTTTAGGTGGCCGGCATTTACT
Source organism: Katharina tunicata (assembly GCA_032466195.1). Taxonomy (NCBI): domain Eukaryota; kingdom Metazoa; phylum Mollusca; class Polyplacophora; order Chitonida; family Mopaliidae; genus Katharina; species Katharina tunicata. The sequence goes on from JAVFBZ010140219.1 coordinate 40,561, forward strand.
GCTAGCCACTCAGTGCCTGACTCTGAGGCTCGTGGATTCGATTGCCAGTGGTTTAGGTGGACAGCATTTACTGCTGGCGACTTGGCGCCTGACTCTGAGGGTCGTGGGTTCGATCCCCGCAAGGGTCTCAGCCTGCAAAATTTCCTGAACTAGAACCTGTTCAGTATTAGAAAGTGTTATCCACAAAAAATGAAAAATACTGTTAACGGTCACTTTCTACGACAGTGACACAAACATTATTTCATTGCTACCCCTGTGTTTATTGAGGTTACAAAGCTAAATATGTTTATCACTTTATTCACCGATATGCCTCTAGTTACTGATATTTTTCATGGATTTAAGTCCACCCTTTGTCTTCATTGAAAACAGACAACCTTTTTCTCAAGAAGGAGCCATTCCTTTGTATAATCAGAGTTTTGCATTTTCGTCATCTTTCTCTTCCATCAATACTGAAACTACCGGCATGGCCGGCGCGTGGTTAAGAGTGAGCATTCTGTGCCCTAATGTTCTATAAGCTAAGTGGCATCTTGAAGCGGTTTGTTATGGTGTCCCTGTTTTTGGTCTTCTAAATGTACTGTGGAGTTTTCTGTGTTGCAAGCGCCAATAAGGGTGATTTCTGTCACCCATTGGGCTGACATGCCGTCATATGAGTGAAATAACCTTGAATACGATGTAAAACCAAAATCAAACAACCATGGCCTTGACAATGGTCATGAAATGGTGTTTCAATACCATGGAAAACACTAATCAAATGACTAGTGTTTTTTTTTTAACTTTTCTAAAATAAATAAGAATTTTTTTTTTCGTGAACTTACCTTATTCCTTGAAAAATCCATTTTGCTTATCATTGTGAAAAACATAAACATTTTTCTTCCTTTTATTCCATCCCTTTAGGAAAATCCAAACCCATTAAAAAGGGTCAAGGTATATTTTCAAAGAATTAGCATGAAATCTTTAAATTGTAATTGTAATTAATTAACAATGTTTCAGTGACTTACTTACAAACTTAACCTATATCTGTTGTATGTAAATTTTAAACAAAATGTTTTTTCAATATTAACAAAACATTTAAAATGGCTGGTTTCATCCACACTTGACTTGACTTCATGAAGTTGTGACTGGTTTCAGAAGAACTTGATTGCTTTCAAGTCTTTACTGGTTTCACAAAGTCTTGACTGGTTTCACAAAGGCTAGATTGGTTTCCTGAAGTTTTGGCTGATTACTTGAAGTCTTGATTGTTTTTATAAAATTTTGATTGGTTACATGAAGTATTGATTGGTTCCATGAAGTATTTAAAGGTTTCATGAAGCCTCAAATTGATTGGAGTCATGAAGTCTTGAGCAGATTTTATCTGCACTTGGCACAGTGCTCAGATTTGAACCTGCTTCAGTTACCAGTGTAATAAATAAACTATTTAACAACCGCTTGAATATAATAGCAATATAACACCCAAGTAATAACATGCACGGTTATGTAAATATGTAATTATATATATATATTAAAGAAATGCTCATAAACAGTTTATTTCATGATCTGTTTGACAGATGCAATAATTTTGTTGTCTTACAATGTGCTTATGCTTTTCTATAAATAACATTGTTTTATTGCGAACATAAACCATTTTAACTTTTTAATGTATAACTGTGCGTAAAATAATGTTGAAACTGATGTTATGTCGTAACAAATTAAACAATGTTTTGCATGCAATTTTCTAATTTTGTATTCATCAAATTATAAGCTAATCTTGAAATCTTCGTTTAAGTATATTAAGTAAACCACATCTATTCTTTTGCGGGGTTGCTCCTTGGACTACAAAATCCCCTTCACCGTACTCATATAAGTTCGATTCCCCCAGTGGAACGTAGGTATATACGGGGAGTTTGCTGGTGGCTGCAGAGTTCCTGGGGTAGTTTTTACGAGGTTTCTTCTTGGTTTTCCATCATTAACTGGGAACACAAAGTACATGTAGTCCTATAAGCGAAATACTCTTAAGTACGATGTTAAACACAAATCAAATGAATAAAGAAATCTATAAAGTAAGAGACCGTCTATAAATTAATATGCAGTCATTTGCATAATTTATTTCAAAATGTATAATTGAAAAAAATAATATATTATTCTTGTTACTGACAAAGCTTCTACCATATAGTCTAGCACCATCGTTGTGTGAGTAAAATAACCTTAAGTATAAGTTAAGACACAAACCAAACCAATCCTAAATGTCTCTTGTCTTCAGCACTATACTTAACTTGTCACTTGCCTCATACTGTATAATTAAAAACAACATATCATTTTTTTTAATGACAAAGCTTCTGCCATATATTCTAGCACCATCGTTGTGTGAGTAAAATAACCTTAAGTGCAAGTTCAAACACCAATAGAACCAATCCTGAAACCTCGTAAATTCTCTTGGTTTTAGCGCCATATTTCACTCGTCACTTGCCGCACACTGTTGAGATCATGGAGGGAATGGATTGTAGATTTGACTGCTACGTCAACAGACAACCTGAAGAACAATACTACAAACGTCCAGTTAGAGCAAAGAAACCAGCCGAGAAATCTGATCGCAGCGTTGATGATAAACCTGCTGATGCAGATTATCAAGGTATTGTATAAGAAAGACTTGTTCTTTGAGGCTTACTTAAACTTTGATTGGAAGCCTCCTGTGCCTTGAAGCTCTCAGAGTTAAGGGGCTTCAGGAAGCCTGTATGTTGTGGTGTCCTTTCTATCATCCTGTACTTTTGTGTCTTCTGTGCTAGTGGTGGTTTCCTTCACCCTTTCGGCTGGCACGACATCATATGAGTGAAATTACCTTAATTATGGCATAAAACCCATATTAAACAAACCCTCCAAAATATTCATAATTTTGTCTCTGACATTTTTTCCTGTTTTATTCAAAATTTAAGGCTGTGAAGCTTATTGCGTACAGTGTACTTGACTGCTATTCTGCAAAGATTTTAGTTTCTGGAATCCAATACTGTGACTGATAAACTACTTCACTTTGCATAAGAGGCATATATACTGGTAGAGCAAAGAATACGTCGTCTCGGTCACGAACAAGTACTGACAAAGACAGCTCCATAAAGCAGCACTACATCTTAATATCGGATTACAAAAAAACTTTTATTCTTTTTTTTAAAGAAATCTCTACTTGAAGTTATTTAAGTTTATTAAACCCATTTTAATTATTAATCCTTCACCAGGTCCATATTTCCCTTCGGAACAATCCACTGAGTCAACTGACCCTGACACGCAAGAACGACCATCTTTTAACCCACCGATCCATGACCTTGATGTGGCTGAAGGTGAAACTGCTCGATTTGAGTGTAAGAGCTTTGGCAAACCACAGCCGGAAATTATTTGGTGAGTATTTATCATGCAAATTATATCTTGCACAGACGTCTGGCCAAGGGAAGTATGGAAGAGAAATATAAAAAATGTCCAAACATTATAGTAACATAGTGTAAAACTTCACATTTTAATGGCGAATGTAGATGCAGTTGCCTATTTCATCATATAGTGTAAAACTTCACATTTTAATGGCGAATGTAGATGCAGTTGCCTATTTCAGCATCTTGTTGTGAACACCAATCAAACAGTCTTGCTGCTAGGCTGTATAAGAGATAGCCGTGCAAACACACAGTGATGCTTATTTTGGCCGATTTCTTTTTTGGTCAATTTCTTTGTTGGGATTGCCTGAATTATAAAACCTTAAAGTAAAGTTTCAAGGCAACATTAAAATGGTCAATATAGTCATACTATACTTGTGTCATTCAATTCTTAAGGTAAATTTTAAATTCTTACACAAGGTTACTACAATCTTATTTAACATAACATATTTGTAAATAGAGATTCTTCATACAGTGTCAAGTTGGTTGCAAAATATGTATGGGATTCTTTTTGCGGATTTGTTGTGGCGTCCTGTTTTTTGTCCTGTAAATGTATTGTGTTTTTGTTCAGCCTTTTGTCTCACACGCCATCATATAAGTGAAATAACTTATTCTAGTATACAGCTTAAAACCCCAATCAATCTCTCTATTTATCAATTTATTCTTTACTACATAGTCATCTTAAAAGTTGAAATCAAAATGTAAACAGAAATTTTATATTTTAAATGGGTTGAATATGCATCTCTGTGAAAAACCAGTAATGAATGTAAATTTAAATTTTCATTGAAGGTCTAAAAATGGCCGACAAATATTCACTGGCGGTCATGTGACTATCACAGAAGAGGGAGGGGCCCATGTGTTAATGATTAAAAACGTAGACGAGTCAGACCAAGGAGAATATCAGTGCATCGCTACGTCCAGCGCAGGAAAAAATTCATGTACTGGAATACTTACTGTGGCAGGTAAGGAGAATCTACTGTTTGAGTTAACAAGGAATAAGTACTGGTTAATGTCACAGCAAATGTACTGCAGTAGGCTCCACTTTATCTGGTGTCTTCTGTGTTGCCAGTGTCGTATGGAGTGGTTTTATACTAACATTGGATTGGCACGCTACATATGAGTAAAACGACCTTAAGTACTGAGTGAAATCCCAATCAAACCAAACTTACTGGTAACTTTAAATTCAAGTTTATAGTTTGGTTGGTTTTAGGGAGATCCGATCATCTTACCCAGGAAGAGAGTCAACAGTCAAATTTTGAGAAATGTAAGATATTTGTGGAATAATATAACGACTCCTTTTTAAATCCCACAATGAGTTTAATCTTCAGGTTTTCCTTGAACTTGAGTTTGTCTTGTATTTATTCTAGACATTTATCTACATCATAAAATGCAAATTCTCATATCCTTGTTATCACTTTTTTTTTTCTTCTTTTTTTCCTCACAGCTAAATTAAAGGCTGCTGCTGAGCCTAAAGACCTGGACAGTTCCAAAGAAGACAAAAAGTAAGTTATTATAAATGTCCAATTCAGTTTGAACAATAGCCAATCAAAGCAAGTCGGTGTGAGATTGACCTTTGACCACCTCATTTCAAAAAAGATACCAGTTACCTTTATAGCTCTGACTAAGTGGGTCGTTGGCTGTGTCTGTGATACATATATTCCACTCATGTAGTGCTCCCTGAACCAACCAATCAATCAATCAATCAATCAATCAATCAATCAATCATCAGAAAATGGAGCATTCAAAGAATGTAAAGAACAGTGAAATTAAATAACCTATTACATACATGTAATACCCACTTTATTACATAATTAATCACTAATTGCACAGTTAATCCCCTTAATCCAGATTAACTTGTGCTTTGAGAGTTGGTCTTAGTTCCCTAGTTGTGGACTTAAATCTTGGATTACTGTATTCATTGTAATACTGCAAGTAAAGACATGGCCATAGGTTAGCTCATGCTCCAAGTTGTCGGTTGGGTTAGTCTAACTTCTCCTTAAGATCTGAGGACAACCTTCTCCAAAACTTCAACCGTACACACCATTAGCATATGTATGCCTTGTCCATGGATTGTACTGGAAGAACACTCTAACAGAAAGCTTGTTTAGACGTGGAATTAATTATATTGCTGTCTCCACTAACATACATCATATTTAAAACTGAAATCATTTGTAAAACTCCAAAGCAGAAACATTCGCAATTTATTTTCTCCCTCAGGAAATCTGGTGCTGCCTTTAGTCAGGAATTACAAGAAAACGTCCAGGTGAATTCCGGAGACCATATGGAACTGACGTGTCAAGTCGAAGGACAAGCCAAAAACTTACACTGGACTAAAAATGGACAAAAGGTAGGTTGAATTAACTTAAATCCTCTTCTTTTAAAGCAGGTGGTTTGCATAAGCTTCCTGTGACCGGTGTATGCTTTGTGAACTAATAGGCATCAGGAAATAATTTGTTACATGTATGTCTCGTTTTGAGTTCTTATGAATCTGGCTGGCACGGCCTATTGTGAGTGAAATAGCCTTAAGTATGGTGTATAACCCCAGTCAATTAACCAATCTTCTTTAGAAAATATGACTGGAATCACTTCTTCATGAACTATGTTGTCGTTTAACATTACAATAGACAGGGTTGATGGCTGGTTCAGGTTTTCTTTTAAGATCAGGTAAAAATTATGTGTATTTTTTAGTTATCAAATAAACAATATTTTAGTTTTCCAAGTTTCTTCTCTAGTGTCTAAGTCTTGTTATTCTTTGGTTCCCACTGTTGAGAGTATCGCTATTACCTTGATATTTGTTTCGCAAATTTGTATCTTTGATTCGATACGCTTGTCATCCACTGCATCCAGTGAAACAGTTGGATGGATCCTTCAGATTTGCTCTCCTAGCATTGGCAACACATAAGTGATAACAGGGAAATTATGTAACATGGCGGACACCATAAGGCTGGAGCCTCCTGTGCCCTGGTGCTTTCTCTAGGCATTGTCAAGAAAAGAAGGCAGCTACGGGAAGCCAATTTGTTGTGGTGTCCTTCTTTTTGTCCTGTAGATGAACTTAGGTGTCTTCTATGTTTCCAGTATAGTATAGGGCGGTTTCCTTCACCCATTTGGCTAGCATGCAGAATATGAGAAAAAATAACATTAAGTACGGCGTAAAACCCAATCGATAAAACAATTGTAAATACGGCATATAAATACATTTACCAAGCTAATTAAAAGTATTCAATTGGTGTTTTTACATATGTTGTACACCTATTATCACTATATATGGCCCTATGACTAAGGGCTGTATGTTTCCAGATTATATTCATGCTGTCATACTTAGCACTGGAGGAACTTTCCAACAGCAAAAAGACTAAAGTGGTTACACATTTTATGGTTGTGTTAAGAGTCACTGTCTACTGTTGGAATACAGCGTCGCCATATAAGTGAAATACCCTTGAGCATGGCATTTAACACCAATCAATCAATCAATCACTATACATGTTTGTCAAAACGACCATTCAGAATACTCCACTTTATGTTGAAACAATTTTTTTTTAATACATTTTTTTTTTTTTTTTTATTAAAAAAAAATTTGATCAGATTATAAAAAACTATATAATGTCTGATGAAGCGTGCACAGCTCACACCTTACTAATTTATCCTGACGTTCAGTGGGAACGGTACATGTATTGTGTTGTCATGACAATTATGCCGGACATAAGCTATTTTCGCTTTGTAATACAGGCCCTGGTGCGTTCAATACTTTACGCAAGTTGTATAAATTATATAGTGTAACAGTATACGAGCAACTTTATTAGTCAGATATTGTCTACCGGCAATATATGGTTTTGGTGGCATATCATTAACGCTTACTAAAGCAATAATTAGGTTATTAATATCATTGATGTTCTTTTAAAAAAAAAAATCTATCTGATCAATGTGGACATTTGGTTTGGACTTGGTTCTGAATGTTTAATTAAGCATAGGTAGACCGTGACCTTCTTTGTCAGCTAACAAGTACTGCCAAACTTTTAAAGTGGTCTTTGATCTTTATATCATGCCTTCTTTGATGTTTATTTATACGCGATATTCATATTTTGGGGGTTTCTTAAGCCCATATTTATTGTAGCGAGTCAACCTTAATATGATTTGTATCAAAATGAACTATAAACATTTGATCTGGTCTAGTCCACTTGGAAACAAGGGGTGAACTTATAATTCGTAGAATTATGGGCCAGTGGTCAGAACTGTTGTAGGATGAAATTTTTCCCTAAGCTAATAACTTTGCGTCTTACTTCTTTATTGGTTGTCAAGCCTACCTGTAAGCCAACAGGTGAAATATTAATTCATTGTATTTTTGTACCACTGAAAAGAACTGATGTAGGAAACAATTTCTCTCTAACCTATAAACATGGCTTCTTCCTTCTTTATTAGTTGTCAAGTCTACCTGGAATCAAACAGGTAAAATTATCTAACGTTAGCAATAAGCTTTGTGATGGACTTGATTTGAAAGGTTCCTCGCACTTATTTGACTATATATCTTATGAGAACTATTAAGCCAGTTATTTTAATGGACTTATGTATGAAAGGTTTATATTCAACACTGCCATTCTAGACACATCAGGCCTACTGAAAAATATGGAATGGACTTTGGCTTTATAAAAGTTTGCTCTTTGCATTGCACTTCCCGGCCAAAGAGGAGAACCTACTGTCAAGTATTTATATTTGAAAGAAGTAAGCTGTGAGATAAGGAGATGAGGAAGTTAATTTGTTTGTGGTGCTATCCAGTCATTACACTGTTATCTTGTGTGTTGTGGACTTTGTTGGGGGTGGTTTTCGTCACATGAGTGAAATAACCTTAAGTAGGCTTGTCATTATGAATTTGAAACGTGAAACCAACTTTTTAGTTCAAATTGAATTGTTTTATGTTTGAAAATGACTATAATCAATTTATAATAATCTATAATAAACCTGGGTGGTTTGTTAAGGAAGCCGATTTCTTGTGGTGCCCTTTAAAGGTGTCGTCTGCGTTGCCAGTGTCAGTATGGGATGTTTCCTTCGCCCGTTGTGCTGGTATATCATCATATGAGTGAAATAACCTTAAGTATGCAGTAAAATGGTAAAACTCCACTCGAACAAACATTTCAATCTACCTAAGGTACTTAACTACCCGTCTACAACAGGTATATTCTTGTCTGTGGCTATGAAACTCATGGGGTGGTTTTAGAAGGCCCTCTCTTGGTTTCTCCTCCAAACACTAGCTATGGGTTGTTTTTATATACCGGTAAGTGAAATTTCCCAGACTGTGATGTTAAACACAAAAGAAATAAATACATCTATCTCAACTACACCTAGACACAAGGTCAACGGTTGATCTCATATTGGTTTCCAAGATGACTCATTTTGTTTATCTCTTTTATAAATATTGACAATCTTCTAAAGGCTTTTCTAAGGCCCGAGTGTGACTTATCTTCGAAATCATATTTTGAGACTAATATATAACAAAAGCAAGCCTTATAGGATCTGCATTGGAGCATTATAAGGATTGAATCATGGTTTGGCATGTGCTTATTTAGGTCTTAACTTGAAGTGAATGGAGAATTTGTCGGCAGGCGTAATACTGAATTATTGAAACAATTCCATAGATATTTGATGCATGGACCAGTGAAGAGTAACACTCTCCCGTTGAGTATTTGCAAGGGTAAGCGGAGAAGTCTATCATGTGTGGCATATTATCCACACACTACTCTCTTTGCATGTAGAAATATACCTGGCAGGTAGATGCAAATTTTGTGTTTTTGAGTCACAGGTGTTTTGCTTTGAGGTTATATGATGCGTCATCTTCACTGTAGGTACTTACATAAATATATAAAAATGAACCCTTTGTAAAAAAAAAATTCCTATTTTTACTTACTTACCTGAGGATGCTGTTAACTTCTAGAAATGCTGTTCATAATTTTTTCTGCAAAGTGTTGTGGTTGAGTCCTGACAACTTTTCTTGGTGATTAATTCATGGATTTTTTTGCGGCTGTAGTCAAAATGTCACGATGCACTACTTTTATCAAATTTGCATTCAACTCAGCTGATCAATGTTTAGTTTGTGTTTTACCAGCGCTATACAGTGTTAGCTATCTATGTGAATCTGCCTTGTGCACATCTTGTGAATTTAATTTGCGTGAAGTGATTTAGGTTGGGACTAAGGTGAGTTTGAGCTGGATGTGTCATCGGTAGGTTTTGGGTCTATTCTTGGTTGTCAAACTTAAAACTGTAAAAAGAATAGTATAATATGTCTAGATGGGCGGTCAGTGTAAATCTAGCATTGACTTGGTGGTAAGTTTAATATGCTGGGATCGGTTTGGTTTTGATTGTTCACTTAGTTATGGACTTCATTGGTTCCCATGGAAACGCCGGAGTAATATGAGTGAAATGATCTTAAGTCTGTGCTAAAAAATCAGTCAGATACAATGTTTGATTTTTAGAGATGATTTTTAATGACATTGGTTTTCGTACTAGGTTCATGTATAAATAACTTCACCTTTGAAAGTAGTTTCAGTTAGTGCGAACCAAATGAGGAAGTTTGTTGCCTTGGTGCAGTTTAATTTGTCACAGTATTTGATAAAATAGCCTTCTTGTGTCATTAAAAACAGTTGAATTGATCTTCACAATATACATTTATGTAAAAAAATATATTTTATATATTGTATCGTTTCTGATTGTATGTGGGTTAGAACAAGCTTGGGGACAGGTATAATACATGTGTATTTAATGTGGGTGTTTCAAGTTTACATATGTATGTATATACAGCATGTGGAATGTAAATATTGAATCATCTGTTAACATTTATTTTTACCTGAAACACCTGGAGTTTAGATACAACTTAACAATTGGATTTAGATTTTACTGAAGTCATGCCCTGCAGGTGTTAATACAAGTTATGCGATTGATGGCAGATAACTTGGATATATTATTTTGTAACCATTCAAATACTAATTTTAAATAAGATTTTAAATGCCGGCAGACTCTGGGATATACAGGCAACACCTTTGCCAAGTACTCCTTTCCACAAGTTCTTGCAATTTTGGAGGTGATGGATGGTCAGGTACTTGCTTTGAACAGGTGCTCTCTGAGCTAAGGTTCATCTGGAACCCAATTTGTTGTGGTTTCCTGTCCTTGCCCCGTTGCAACCTTGTATGCTTAAGGTCTCCTGTCTTGTGATAGTGGCTGTTCACAGAAGCGTTCCTGTTTTTCCCCAAGGCTGGTTGGACGGAAGCCTCCTGTGCTCTGGTGCTCTCTGAGCTAAAGTGCATCAGAGACTCAATTTGTTGTGAAGCACTGTTTTGAGTCCTGTCCTTGTGCTGTTGCATCCTTGTAGGTTTAAGGTTTCTTGTCTTGTGACTTTCCACAGAAATGTCCCCATTCCCACGAGTGGTTGGGTGCGAAAAAGGGACATCAGGAAGCCCATTTGTTGTGGCATCCTGTTTTATTGGTCTTGCAAATGTACTGTGCTGTCTTCTGTGTCGCCAGGGTTCTGTAGGGTCGTTTGGTTCACCCATTGTGCTGGCGCGCCGGGATATAAGTGAAATAATCTTAAGTACAAACATCAATCAATCAAACAAACTATGATAGTTACATTTTTCTTAGGACAACGTAACATAGTTGACATAATGTAATGTAGACATTTTTCATTATGAGGCTTTTTATAAGTTTTTTTATAAATGTAGAAGAAAAAAGAAAATTTGGCTTGCCTCCACCAGGATTCGTACTCTGGTCTCTGACTAGCAGGGCCAGTGCTCTAACCGACTGAGCTACAGAGGCTCGCGGTAGAACTAACGAATTTGTATCCAGGTACATTTGTGTCTTCAAAATTCCATGCCCTCTAGCTAAGGCCAGTATATTTGGAGCTTGTATTCGTGCCCTCATACCAGAAGTCTATTAACCTGAAGTACTAAATAAGCCAGTGATTGAGGCGCTCTGTTTTGATCAGTTGTCTATCTGAATGGGGTTTTTTTGGCTTTAGGATCTGTTAAAGGGCCGGACAGGACAGGACAATTGTCATCTTTTTAACTTCCTGTGTGATGTTTTATCTCAATAAAAAAGTAATAAGTACCCGAAACTGACATGATATACAGGTCTACTTGGTTCGTTTTTCTGATACAAACAATATTGTTTTGTGAATCTCCTATCAAAGTTTTTGAAGCTACTTCTTAATGTGTAGAACATAGAATAAGAAAGCAGTTGTTTTTGTCTTATTTTACCATCAAAACCATTTGATTATTGTTTCATGCCTTTAATTTGTTTACCCCCAACCCACCCACACACATACATCCAACACCAAAAAATAAATATAAAAAAAAAAACAACAAAAGGAACAATCCAACATTTCAGACTACTTTGAGCTTGTTGATGCAGTTTTGCTTCAAAAATACAGACGGGTTTTCAAATGTACTTTAGCTTGAACATATTAACAAACAGTTAAAACTGTAGACTATCAGAAATTTTAGAAGTTCAGCAGGTAACCAAAAGTCTTGACTGTAATTAAGCTAGACAGGTAATCTAAGATAGGTGCTATAAAAAAGCCAAATTTAGATTCCAGTGCACTGTTCACACATTCCGATAAGGGATTAGCTAACAAGGTGCTTTGAGAATGTTATTGATACCATAGATCTCCTTTAGAAATAAAGACTAACTAGTTAGTGAGTGCAGGTGTATCACACAGGTAAGATTGGAAATTATAATACTATTAACTTTTCATAAACTGTAATGCTATATAAAGGCTTGTTGGGGCTTGGATTGAAATAGGTTGGAGGCTATAAATATGCATACAAAAGTATTTTAAAGGTAGGAGAGTTAAATTAGAAGAAATTATAGTTCTATAAAGGAAAAGACATATCTTTATCTTAGAATTGAATAAATGTTAACAGTACAGCTCATTGTTCTTTTTTTATGTAACATTAACTTGTGGGTAGTATTATTGATAGTATCATATAATAGTTAAAAAAAAAAAAAAAACTAAAACCATATTTGCCAGTCTGTGTAAGTGACTTAGTGAAAAGTTCTGCAGGAAATTTACCTTGGCTTGATTTCAGATATGATATAAAGTATTGTCTTTTTCAACTTGTAAAGAGCATCCATCCTCTGGCTAAGGGCAGTTTGTTTCCAGATTATATTCAGGCTGTCATACTTAGCACTGGAGGAACATTATCATAAGACTTTAGTGACTTAACATTTTTGGGTTATTTTTTAATCATTGTCTAATGTTGGAATACACCGCCGTCATATACCCTTGAACACGGCGTTAAACACCAATCAATGAATCAATCAATTTAAAGAACATCTAGTTTATACCAGATATGAAGGCACTAATAGAAATGGTCTAAGTCGCTTGGAAGTTGAGACAATTGGCACAGAGGCCAGCAAATCGTAAAGATTTGTGAATTTAACAATAAGTACATGTAGTAATGGAACCACTCCATTTCTTGTTAAGGTATAAGTAGATGCTGCTATGAAGTAGTTTAACTAAGCAAAAATAACACGACAAAAATCCATGTACCTGATGATGGATTATATCTCTAATCGGCAACAAAGGGATTTTTGTCGCGTTATTTTTGCTTTGTACAATTACCTTGCTAATAATTAACATCATGGATTTGTGGATAAATAAACAACTTGCAACCAAACTGTTTCAACCCGATCTCTCAATAATACCATTTTCTCTTGCAGCTATCTGCCACAGACAGATTGTTGATCAAACAGAGTAGAGATGGTATCCAAAAGTTAGAGGTATTGTCAGCCCTCTCAGGAGACAGTGGCCTCTACACCTGCACGTACACAGATAGCAACGGAGATGTCTTCACTTCAACAACAACACTCCAAGTTACTGGTGAGTTTCCATCAATTTTTACATTAATGGTAATTTAAGGTTAAAATAGTGCAATTTAATGGTGTTTAAAATGTAAACTAATTTTTAAGAAGTTCATTGAAATTTGATTAAAATTGTCCAGTTTCACTGTTGAAAATGACAGCCATAATTTGATTTAGTTTGCTGACTTAAGTTTTTTTTATTATTTTCCCTATTTGCAGAATATTCACGTTCTGTATTGAATTAAAAATGCAAAATTTGCTATAGAAATTTATGTCAAGCATTGGGTAGTTTTCAACAAGAAAGATGGGAACAAACTATATTCCAAAGTAGTTGCCATGGTTATAAAAATCAACAATACCATGGGAACAAAATATATTCCAAACTAGTTGTCATGGCTATAAAATCAACAATACCATGGGAACAAGATATATTCCAAACTAGTTGTCATCATTATACAAATCAACAAAACCATGGGAACACTTATATTCCAAACTACATGTAGTTGTCACCGTTATAAAAATCAACGATACCATGAGAACACTTATATTCCAAACTACATGTAGTTGTCACTGTTATAAAAATCAACGATACCAGGGGAACAAAATATATTCCAAACTAGTTGTCATGGTTATAAAAATCAACAATACCATGGGAACAAAATATATTCCAAACTAGTTGTCATGGTTATAAAAATAAACAATTACCTTTTTTGAGAAATCAGCCGGAGCTGTTTAAGGGTTTTCATTTTCCCTCCTATCCACACCGTTGTATGGGTCGAGGTTGTGTCCCTGAATGTTGTTGTTGTTGTCTTTGGTAATGTTACTGTTCATAAATTTTCCAGCCTGGCTTCTGGAATTCTGCTATGATGGCCAACCCAGCCAACCAACCAAATGTTTATCACAGTTTGCATAATTTGGATTTCTCATGTTATTTTGATTACAGCATTTGCGCTTACCTGTTGCTACATATTATGAAACATTACATTTTAGTATTGCGAAAATTTTACACTGCGCAAAATCTGCATTTATAGATTTCCCAGCTTTTTGTATATTTTTTTTTTCCTTTTTTTACCCTTTTTATGAAAAAAAAAAAAGCATAACAAATGAAAGAATATTTTTGGAAACTGTTCAACACTGCAAAAACAAATGTCTTTAAGTATGACACCAACCAAAAGCTCTGTATCAAGGATGTTGACAGGGCAGTTGTTGTGCCATATTTGGACTGGTACAGCTTTTTGAGATATTGAAAACTGGTTTTCAGCAGGTATCGGCAGTATGCTCAATGCCTTGTCATGCTGTCTTCTCTAGCACCGGAAGAACATCATTTCTCCAACAATGTAATAGAGTTTACATTTAATGGTTATGGTAGTGTAACTATTTACTTTGGGTGTACATATAAGTGAAATTACTTTGAACACGGCGTAAACACCAATCATCTGGCGTCCTTTTGTCTTTGTTTTCTATCAAACACATTCAGCGCGAATTTATCAAATGAGCGAAATACTCTCAAGTATGATGAGTATCACCAAACTGAAAAAGTCATCCCTCCTCGGTGCTATTAAACTATAAATTTATCATCAGGCTTACCAGAAGAAACTCTTTATGAGCCGATGCCAGTATTCTTAGATTCAATTGGTGAGCTTCGGAATGCAGTAGTCTCCCTTTGCAGTTTGCTGTTTTAGTTTTACATTGGCAAACCCTTCCTTTTGTCCTCGTCTTTTGACTGTTGATATTTCTGTTATATTATTTTGCTATGGGTATTGGTAAAGCTATGCCAATAAGTGTTCTATCTGCCCCATTAAAATATATTTTTTGTAACATCTAAAACTTAGCTATCATTTTGTATGACGTGTGTGGTCTTTTGCAATCAAAAAGTTTTGTTAGAAACAAAAAGAATCTTTAAGAAAGCTTCTTTTAACTGACTCTAACATTTTGACTGTTCTCAAATACTGAAGTTCTCAATTAGCATTTGTTACTCAAACCTGTTCTGAAAATTATATTTTTTAAATTTGATTGCAAAAGGCAAGGCTGAAATGTGTGTCCCTGCTGTACTCCAACTTTATCGTCTCACCTTTATCTTCATTCTTTTATTTTTGTCTCTTGTTTTTTTCTTGTATTTTCAGTGTTAAGGCAATCCTGTCCATATCAACCATTCCCTTCTACACTTCGATCTTTTTAGCGACAACAATAAACATTCTAATACGCTTACTAATAAACTATCTGTCGCTCTGTAATTTTAATTTAAAGTAATTTTTTTTATTTATTTTAATTTTATTTTTGAAGTCTTATTCGCTTAATAAATGTAGATTAATCACTAGCTTTTGTGAACAATTAAAATGGACCAAATCTACTAATACATCAATGATTGAAATTAAATGTGTCGAATGAAGAATGATGATCCAACATTTTGGTAAAATATATGCTTTTTTGGACTGATTTTTTGATAAATTTGAAATCTGAAATTATTTTGAAAGCTTTTCTCTAACAAACGCTAAAGATAAGGAGGTAGCTAGATTTATTAATATATTAACGCAACTAATTTAGGATGTCTCAAAACAACCGAAAAAGACAAATATATTCACAAATTTGGTGAGTAAATATCAAACATTAAAAAATAAATCGTTACATTATAAAATTAATGCAAAATAATTTATACAGTTTCCGGAGAAGGATATTGCTGTTTTGTAACTTGATACATATATGTTAAAATCTTAGCTGTCAGAGGGAAAATCAGTTGATATATTATTATTTTTTTAAATAGAGAATAAAGAAAGTGAAAGAACAGCTTAGTTTATCTGTTCATTAAATTTAAAGATGTTAACAACACATTGCTACAGCACTCTTATATTTTTCACTAATTTATTTCATATGTAATTTTTAATATTTATTTTCTATTTCCTTTTATAGAAGAAGTAGATGAAGATATGGAGAGTAGGTAAGAACACGTATTAATGTTTGTCATCCATTTAATGTAGAATCTTTCATTTCATTTATTATCAATTTTTTTATTGTTTTAAGTATTACTATTATAATTTTTTGTTTTTTCCTTGAATTATTTTAATGTACTGGGAAAATAAACATACAGAAAAAAAAAATTTATAACAAGGAAGAGATCCGCTTTTCTTCAGATTTGTCCTTATACTTTACGTAAATCTTTTTTCTCTCTATAAATTATTTTTACATAGTTGTCGTGCTAAGATGGAAGTAGGTAAAAAAGTCAACTTTAATAAAGTATATTATTATTAAATGATTTACTAATGTATCGTTATTAGTATGATATGTATTTTCTACATTATTTTCTTGTTTCTTAACAGGAAATCTAACAAACCCGAGTTTACAGAAAAACTCCATGATGTCACATGTCAAGATGGTGCCACTGTGACCTTGTCCTGCAAGGTCAAGGGTTCACCAAGGCCACAGATCACATGGTTTAAAGATGGAAGAGAAGTTCTTGACAGTCAGGTATATACAATATTTTATTAAGAGTAATCACACTGGCAAAGGGATATTGACTAATTTTAAAAAAAAATTTTTTTTATAAAAGTAGAAATATTTTTTTTGGCATGCATCCACCTTGATTTGATCCCGGGACACTGGCATTACAATTTTCTTGTATTTCACAAAAAAAGTGAAAATAAGATTTGATGTCCAGCTTTCTTTGGTGTTAAATTAATTATTCAGCTTAGTTATCTAGAGTATAACAGTTAAATTAAATTTGAAATTAAATCTGGATCACATGTTCAAATTTGAGAGATGTTGACTCTGTGTCATTAATTGACCACCACTTGACACACAACTGAGGTGCTTTCTCCTCGAAATGGACTTTGTAATCATGGGAAAACTGTGCACCCCAACCTCCCACCTACCACGAGAAGGGTTTCTTTGAGATTTACATATAGACTATTAAAATATAGTTATAATTTCTTAATTAGTGTATTGTTCCAATTGCAGGATTTTCAGCTGAGCATGATATCAGATAGCTGTAAATTGACAATCGTGGAAATATTCCCAGAAGATGAAGGCGAATATAGCTGTGTCGCAATCAACCAATTAGGACAGGCGGTTACCAAATGTGTGCTGACAATAGACGGCGCCGAAGGTAGGATATTGTTATTTATAATGTGGTCCACTAACTTCGAATCAAGCTGATCCTTTAAGCTGATTTACAACGGCCTACTCTGCATGATTAATCTTGTGATTTCTCATATCTTAACTTTCACACTTCTGTTTATAAACCTCTTTGCTTTTCTTGGAATTCCTTTTTTTTTCTTAGAATCTGTCCTTTGTTTTCAGGAACATTTTTGGTGAATCATACATGTAGTTGTATCAGAAATATAAATCTTCTTGTAACAAATTTTGTTGTTAGTTTCCGCCACTACAACAACAACAACAACATCTACTAATAACTAATAATCTAAGTGTTGTACATCTAATTTTTAGTGTCCCAATGTAGAAACCCGAAAACAAGACATAGATCCTTTTTTGTCCTTGAAATTTGTGTTGTCAAAAGGCCCCGCAGGCCCCTAATCCCATTTTACTAATCTTTAGATACGGCCTCAGTTGCTTCGGGTTCAACTACAGCATCAGGCTCATCGAGATTATCAGCAGCCCAGGGTAAGTCTGTTGTTTGCCAGGATTGATCGTAGTGATAGAGTGTGACATGAACACCAATCAAACAAACAAAATCAAAGATGTAGATCTTTCTTTCAGGTTTTGTGTTGACATTGAGAGTTTGAAAAATGCATCAATCAATCAATCAATCATTAAATCAACCAATCAAAACATTGGGTTTGATTATTCAGAGACTATTGTTTTATTGGATTTCTTTTTCAGGAACATGTCTTTTTTACAAAAAAAGGAATAGTTAGTTTATTTTGATCTTGGCCAATTTTTTATTATTATTTTTTCTTGTTTTCGGGAAACATAGAATTCACAAACAATGAATTATTTTAGAATGTGAAAAAAACCCAAATGGCTCCTTTTCTTTATACATGTACTTCTTTTGTCATTATGTTAATAATGCTAATTAGGAAATCAAACCAATAAATTATTTATCATTTACATTACTTTAAAAAAATAATAATAAAAAAGCCCCATCAGATATGAACTCAAACTTAATTGTACCATTTTTTTCTTCTATGTTATAACAAATGCGATTGTGCAAAGAATTCGTAATGTTAGAGGTGTTCTCGTTTAAAAACCAGTATAGAAATGTACAAGTTGTTTTTCCTCTTGAGGTGTCTCTTGAAACTGTCGTGTTTCAAGGACATGTCTTGAGCTGTGTTTTTTAAGCAAACACATTTTATTGCAACAGCGGAATTTAAGTTTTGATTAAGTGTGAGAGATGATCTCATATTCTAGGTCACATTTCAGGAAACTAAATATTTAGTGTGACGTGTGAGAGATTCAATAGTTTCTAGATTTTGCCATCAGTGTATACTTGATTCACGGGAGTTAAACATTCCAGACCAAGATGGCCCCCTGACTAAGGGCAGTCGGCCTATGCTTCAAGTATACTGTCTTTACTTATGACTGGAGTAACATTAATTCTAACAGAGCAGAACAATTTACGTTTTATGGTAGTGTTAGTATAGGTATTTACTGTTGGATTTAATACATTGCCATCATATAAGTGAAATAAATACTTTTAAGCATGGTGTTTTACACCAATCAATCGATCAATCTACCAATCAATCAAGATATATAAAAACACTCAATATACAAGATGTGGATGAGTGTTTGAATTATATATTTGTGACAAGAGTAATCACACTGGCACAGGGATATCGAGTACCGGTAATTCAAACAATAACTCATCTCCCATGTTCTCGATAATTTCTCAGAGACAAGTTTCTGGATAGATTCGTATAATAAATAATTATTTATAAATGTAGAGAAAGAAAACTTTGCTTAACTCCAGCGGGATTCGAACCGGTTCTCTGGCTAGATATTTAACTGACAACATCATTGATTTTTAATTAATATAAAAACATTTTAAAAACCAAAGTAACTTATTACAAATTCTGTATAACCTGGGATATAGTACTATTTTCAAGGTATAACCTTGACCTTTCATGTCTTAAGCCAGCTAATTAATGCCCCTGGTAACGACCAGTGTCAAATGTCAGTCCCCTGTTTGGCTTAACTTGGGCTTTTCCAGATGTGTCAATATTTAAACGATGACAGTGTTTAGTTAAACTGTGTTCACATCTGTCAAGAAAACGTTTCACTTGTCTACTAGAACCAAACTGAAAGGAAAACATTGTGGAAAAGTTTACGTTTAGATTATAATTGTTTATTAGTTTTTAGATCTTCTTTATAGAATACTTTTCTTAAAATTGCCATGTAGATATGTGGAAAGCCTTTCTTATCAAATGAACAAACGGGAGGTCAGTATAAAAATAATACATTCTAATTGGATTTAATAAATCTGTCAAAGAAAAGTCGGTTAATTTCCGTTCTTCTTTTATATTCTTTCAGCAAAAATAAAATACAGACAAATTTTATTTAATAAACTTCTTTCAAAGAAAAAATTATCTATGTTCATTTCAGTTCTTAATTTACATTCCTTCCACATAAAAAAAAATTGAATTTAATTAAAATCTTTATAAGGAAAGTTAACTTCAGTTCTTCTTTTACATTCTTTCAACAAAAATAAAATATACAATTTTTTTTAATTTACTTTTTTCAAAGAAAAAATGATCAATGTTCATTTCAGTTCTTAATTAACATTCTTCCCACACAAAAATACATGAAAATTAAATTTAATTAGAATCTTTATAAGGAAAAGTTTGTCAATGTTAATTTCAGTTCTTCTTTTACATTCTTTCAACAAAAATAAAATAACGAATTTTTTTATTTAATTAACTTCTTTCAAAGAAAAATTATCAATCTTAATTTCAGTTTTTCTTTTACATTCTTTCAACAACAAGCAATACATCGAAATTGAATTTCATCAACATCTGTCAGCGAAAACTTTATGTTAATTGTCAGTCTGCTGAACTGCGGTTGTTTTTATTGTCAATATGGTGTGAGTTGAGGGGTACACATTTCATGGTGGATTTCACAGTTTGTGTTATCTATACTGACAAGTCAATGTGGACTTAATTTGTAACAAATTAACACAAGTCACATGCTTCCTTATATATCTTCAGTGGGTGCGATGGGGTGGTGGGTGGGGTGGGGGTGGGGTGTGTTTGGGGTGACCAGAAAGAAAAGGCTTTAGGGTAGTAATTGGAGTGTGACGACAAACTAACAGCTGAACAACATGTTTATTTTATTTGTGTGTAGCTTTGCAGAAAATTTAGATAGCAGGTTGAAATTAATTTTGTTACATCAGTATATTTGTTATTTAGGTTAGTTTTGAGTTGTTCTCAGTTAGATCCGTGGACTACTTTAGACAAGATGGTACGCTGAGACTCGAAAGGAAAGGAATCATAAAACCCTGTTCTTAATTACACTAAATCAAAAGTTTAATTGATAATTCTTAATCCACTAAACAGCTTGACAATAAAGCAGCAAAGAAAATCACAAAAGATGCATTTTAACGAAAATTCAAAATGCTTTTTTTTTTTGTTTCTTTGCTGATTATTTTCCCTCATTCATGCCCTGAATCGTCTCCACATATGTCATGCCAAAATAATATAATTCAATTTCAATTCAATAAGTAAGTTCAACAGAAATGTTTAAAGTATGGCAAACAATGTAGAAACAGAAAGGTAAATAATTCATGTTAGTTTGTTAGTTCTGTCCTGTTAGTTGTTGGGTTGGATAGGGTGGGTGGACTGTGCTGGGATTGGAATCACAAGGAACCCTACAACAAATCCCCCCAGACAGAACCCTGCTGTTTTAGGCATCACTAATCAGCAGTTACATGATACCTTATCAGTAGAATAATTAGGAGGGATACAGACATGGGCTACCAAGAACTTCAAACACTATATACAATCTGCTGGCATTTTTATAGCTGTCCCTGGCTAGACAAATAAGAGGATAATAATAAGGTTATGTTTTGTTCTGTTTGGAACAGTTTTGTGGAAGCTTGGTTCTATTTGACAAGTCTTAATAACAATCTTATGAAACCGTTTTGTGCAATCAGCATGGTGTTATTAAAGTTTCAAAAGGCTAGAGGGAATTTATGAATTTGTTGTTCTGTGTTAAAACATTTTTAGGTCAAATTTGCTCATATTTAATAGGTTAAAATAGCCAGACAAGATTCCTTGGACTTTAATATTTGGACTTTGGAAGCCGTTTTGTACAAATTTGCTGATAACATCTTTATCTGATTTATCTGATATCTTTGTTGATAACATCTTTATGTAATATATATTATTATATTATATATATTATTTTATCTACCTGTATAAATCTGTAAAATTTTGGGTGGCTCAAAAAGAAAACTTGTTTGATCTTTAGGCAACATGAGCAGGTGTTATGAGCCAACATTACAGCTAGATACAAGAGATTTCATGGTTTAATTGGTAAATTTCATCAAACAACATAGTTCTGAAGGTGTATTTAATCTGATTCAAATCTGTTTATTATTGAATTGTAAGAAGAAGAAAAAATTCTTAATTTAATTTTGATTTAACAATTATTTGGAATATCTATGTCATTTGAAAAAAAGAAAAACCTTAAGTGGTGTCTTTAACCAGTAGAAATATTATTTCATTCATGACAAAAATGCACTGTGTGACAGTAGGTCTTTAGGCTGTTTTTCGGTTTCTACATTCTTTGAAAATATTTTATTCCGACAATTTAGGAACATTACTGTAGCGTGTATCAACGAAAACCAAGCATGTTCTACTATTCTATTATGCACGTCCCGGATTATACGGCATTCACGATTATAATATTATTTCTATTCAAAACAAATACTATTTTTTCTAATAAAAAAATTGTGAGCGTGTAAAAGGGGTGGGGCAGATTTGGTCTATTGAATAGGGTCACGATTAAGGCAGATATATAAAAGGCCGGTCCTAAAGTCTGGGACAAATACTTTCGAACATTTTTGTTTATACAGTTTTAACATTGTAAGAAGCGTTGTGACTCAATTCATGTACAAGATTGTTCAATTTATAGCTTACATAGCTAAACATTTTACAATTTGAACATATTTATAATCTTTAAATCTGAAACCTTTTGGCATGTTCAATGCCTATTTAAAATGTTCGTATTATTCAGTTTACTCAGTTTCTCTTTTTGATGTACCGCCCATGGAGAATTGGACATTGGAAAAGATCAATCTGAATATCTTCAGTAGTAAAATGTAAAATGTTCACGCCAGCGTAGCTGAAATAACGCTGAATGTGGCGTAAATCAATCAATCAATCAATTCACATACTTTCTTAAAAAAATAAGATATGATATTAACGATGCGTGTAATATCAGTCATAAGACGCTAAGGGGTACCAGGAAACCGATTTGTGGCGTTTGCTTTTCTGTGCTGTCCTTGTCCTGTGTTGTTCGTTTGTTGAAAGTCACGAATAACATTAATTACGGCGTTAAACCCCAATCAATCAAATAATGCTGGCATTATACTTCAACGACTGTTGGTTCATCAGAAAGCATTTAAATTTGTCATGAAAGAGTAAGAATGTCATTTTTACCCGTTTTACTGTACACTATGGAAATTATTGCAAATTCTTTTGCCCTTCAAAATTTATTTCAAGATAGTTCTTGTATAGATTAACATCACATACCTTTGATCACTATGTTTATTCAAATTTTAAGAAAATTATAAGATTTTTTCTTCTTTGGGAGACTTTTTTAATAAAATACAGAATTTTTTCCCACTCTGATTTATTGGTTATCAGATATAACTTTGTGCAAATTTTGAATAATTTCTTAGCCAGGAGAATTCTTCTTTGAAAAAATATCAATGACATCTGTTGAACTGCAATTTATGATAAATAAGATAAGCAAAGGCTACTATTTTTTGTTTTTGAAAATTTGACATGGTATTTCCTGATATATGATACTTATCTGTATCGGCTTCCCTTAGGTATGAAGGAGTGGGCTAAACTTGTTGAATAAGTATATTAATGTCAGTCTATTAAGTGTTTAGCGGTTTTGGGTTGTTTAGTACATGCCATTTTAAACTACCATTATGCAGATATTTGGTACAGTACATACCATTATCAGTCAGTCTATTTTGTAGTTTACAGTGGATATCAAATGCCCGCCCACATATACTCCCCTTTCGAATCAGAGATCTTTACACAGATAATAATAGTGATTAATGTTGCTTTGATCGTCCTTAAAAAGTATTGAAGAGCGGATAGTTGAGGTAGCTTCCTGTGTCCTGGTGCTCTCTGACGGCATCAAAAAGCCAAATTTTGGGAGTGCCTAAATTACTTTGGTGGCTAAACTAAAAAATTTATATCAGAAATGATATGCTTCTATGTAATGTTATTATATATAGCATCAAGAAGCCTACAGTAAACAATTTTATAAATTTCAGATGAAATAGCTTGTCTATGACTTCATTTTTTATCTGAACACAAACAACTGTACAGTGTCATTATTAAAATTAAAAAATTTAAAGCTTTACTTTAAAGTGATATGCTGGTATCAATAAGTTAGTTTATAATATTAATGACTTATTTTATAACAATTTTATTAATTTGACAGTTACAAAGGTTTTCAAATTATGTTATTGAAAAATACACACTTTACTATAAATGTCAGATTCTTCATCCATGTGAAATTTCATATTGTTTTAGTCATTTCAAACATCTGTAATGTCTGTAAAATAACATGGATTTAATATATTAATAATATAGGCCTATGTAAAAAAATAAAAAGGTTGACAGTAAAAAAAAATTGTTGTAATTAATGGATTTAGACTTTGATGATGGATTTAATTAAGCATTAAATCCTTAATTCTTTAATCTTTTGTAGATATAAGCTATAATCCTGGCTACTTAACATATTGCTGTGGGGCACCCCAGCTACATTAGTACTATAGTAGAAATATACAGGAAAAGTAAACTGCACACAGGAAAGGCTTTGTGTGGTTTGGAATGTTATTTTTACCTATCTGAGTGTTGCATGGACTGGCCCAAGTCTTTGTTAGGAAATATGTGTATTTAGAGAGTTATTATTGTTGTTCATGGGGGGTCATAGGCTGTCATGGTTGGCTGCACCCACTCTCTGTGACCCCAAAAAGGGGGACAGGGTATTTGTAGCCAGGGCTTATTGCTGGCTTAGTTCAGAGGTCAGTCAGACAGTGGATGGCCAGAGTTTGACCACAGTTATCTGGACATAAGACTGAAGATTGGCCAGGGCAACAAAAAGAGGCCTGACCCAAAGAAATAGCTTTGGTTTTTGTTTGAAGCACATGGGCTGTGAAATACCTGTCAGCCAGTTTTGACAAAAGTGAAAAATTACCTGGTTTTTGGCCCTACTAGGATTGTTAGCTCCTCACACATGTACTTCTATAGCCTATTGAATTATGGGCTGTTCAGTACGTTTTGGACACAAGTGATATTGCAGTAATAGGTAATGTTGGCCTACCTAGGAATGTCTTTTACTTATGTAGTTCCTAAATTTCCAGGTGATTTTCATTGAGCCTATTAAAGCAAGCCAGCCATCAACACGTGGAGTTTTGTCAAGTCAATGAGTTTTGGACAAGAAACTATACATGACAGTGCCAATTACTTTTCATTACGAATGGAGCACATGGATTTGTCGCTGATTTTTGTCTTCACAATAACTCATTACCTTTGAGGAATTCCATTTGCAATTTGTTGTCCTCGCTGTTTGATACGACTGGAGTGTACATCATTTTGTCCATGAATTATTGGAACAGTTAAACCTGTTCATGGGCCTATCAGTGGAGTGATATTACTTATGTTACCTTCAAGGATGTGATTTGACACCACATATTGACTGTAGGCTAAGTCTTACCAGGTACAAGGAATCGGACTACAGACATAAAAACGTGTTTTGGGAAACTGTCTTTCTGCTGGCTCAGAGCTCTACGTTATTGGGAATCTGCTTTTGATAAAAGGAAACCGTAACATTGTGCGCTTACAATCCTAAATTCAAAATCCTGAAGATTTACATTGGGAATTCTCCATAGGACGGTGCTAATCTTATTTTAGGCCTATTATAGCCTGTAAAAACATTATTAGCCCTATCTACTTAAATAGGTTATGGAATGTTTGTGTTATCTTGAAACACTTAGTCAACCAATATAGTGACTAACTATTTACGAGAAGAGCTTGTTATAATTTCTAGGGCATGTATGATAGCGGGCCATTACAAACCATTGTGGGTCTTTGCAAGCATATGTTAATACCTGTTGGATTCGGTTACCTGTTGAACTAAGTGGCCTAAAGGTATATAAAACACCTGGGCGACTAAGCCGGCTTTAAACCAACTGTTCATGGATAGTGTATAGCATACCTGCTGGCTTACAGTTCAGGATTATCTTGTGAATTGATTTTTGTCTACAGCTGAATTTTGAGGGATCTGTTACACACATGTTGTTATATGAAACTGTTAGTTTTACTAGCTGACATACTTATCTCGTAACTGGACTGAAAATCTACACTTTCTCAAGGTAGCGAATTAATTGCTTCTTTGAGTGATATTTGGAACTTTGTAGTAGCTTCAGCCTGAAAAGTGTATTTCATCAGCTTTCAGTTGGACGTATTGTCACATGTTTATTCAACTTTTCTTGACGAAGACGTGCTATGTTTGCGAATTAGTTCAGCAGAACTAAACCTGAGTAAATTTACACGACTCTTACATGAACTTTTAAACCAGTTTTCATAAAAGGTTACTTTTTGATTTGAATTGAAAGATCTATCAATTTTGTCAGTGTGCTATTTTAAGCTAGAAATTTGTGTATTTTGTACTGTGGAGATTCAGCAGTGAAAGGGTTATGAAGAGATTTTCTGCAAATACATCCATCAATTTTGTCAGCAAGCTATTTTCAGCTACAAATTTTGTGAGCTTTTTTAAACTGGACCAATTTTAAGTAGCGATCTTTACATTGGGAGATTTTGGCTGTTTAAGGTGTGCATTGGCTAGTCATTTGTGGGCTAAAGAATTTGTTTATAACAGCATAGCCACTTGACAGCTGTCGCATGTGCAATACTTTTCAGAACTCATTTCGTTGTCAATCTGCTAGTTTATATATATATCAAACTTTTGCTAGCCAACGGTGAATGATTGCACGGCTAGCCGACAGTTCAGCAAAGGGATATGTGACACAAAAGGGCCGTTGTATTGGACAGTTTCGCATGGATGCCGGTGGAACAAAAACTGAACTTAAATCTCGCTTTGACATATCAATTATATGAAAAGATGAAAAGCTAAATTTCCTAGTTTTTTTGGCTGAAAGAATAACGAGGCTATGGGAGTAAAGTCCCGTACAATTTGAAAACCGAACTTTCTAAATTCGTCTGGTCACTGGGTCAAAGCAATTTTCAAAAATGGGGACAGCAACATCATCTGCTGTAAAAGAGGAAGATGGTACATTCTACTCTCCATTATGCTGTATGAGGTCCCGGACACATACAGAAGAGCCAGTTTCTCATTTCTCCTGGCAGAGATCTACTCTGAGAGTTTCACATCAAGGTACAGTTGAAAAAATCTTTGGATATTATTTTGTCTACATGTTAAAATAGTTAAAAGGTTTTTATATATGTTCAGTCAGATTTGAATTTAGTTTAAAAATAATTTAATGGTTTACCTTCATTTGGCAATCTACCAAATCATCATTCCAAAAAAATATAACAACGGTGAAATAATTTTCTCAAGCCTTGCTCCATGAGAATCTTATATACCCTAAATCCCCAACAAATTCGAACCCTAAAGGGCATAAGTTTTAAGTAATTTGACGACAAAATAAATAAACATTAGATTGGTACTAAAACTCAACTTTCTGGTAGCTTCATGTCTACACCTCCTACACATTTGTTTAGGATGTAGGGTAGTATTATTATTTTGTTTTTCGATAACCCTCTCTGATACTGAACAGATTCTAGTTTAGAAAATTGTGCAGGTTGAGTCTCTTCCAGGAATATGTTCAGTACCAGCTTGTGTTATCCCCAAAACAAGGATACTGGTAACGACCATTTTCTTAACAAAACAAAACAAAAATATATTTGAGGGTAGTATGAAAATTCAGTTAAATAAAGTCACATGGACACTTAATAAGATGGTATAAAAGTTTACTGTTCTGAATTTTTTTTTGTCAGAAATCTTTTGCACTGAAACTTATTAATAAAGCTATTTAAAAAAAAACTTTTCTACCATTTTCTAATTATTTGTTTGTTTATTTTGTTTTAGGTAAACCTGGTCCACCAGAGGGCATTGTTCAACTTGACTCCATTACCCATAATTCTGTAGTACTGTCCTGGTTACCACCATTGGATCGGGGTTTGGGACAAATTTTGGCATATCATGTTGAGAGATTTTCATATAAGGACAAGAAGTGGCAGACGGTCACAGAAAGTTGCCAAGGAAACTCGTACAAAGTCAGAGATCTTATTTCCACTACTAAATATATATTCCGTGTCAGAGCAGAAAATATGATAGGAGTTGGTCGCCCTAGTCTTGAATCTGATTCTGTTGTTCTGCCAGCATATGAATCGGTGGTGGATGACTTGGATTTAAATATTAAAGATGGCACCACAACATTTACTCGCAGAGGAAGCAATTTTCTTGATTCTGATAGTGGTGTGAAAACAATTGTTAACCGTTCATTGGACGCAAGTGACAATCTAGAACGTTGGTCGTTTCCACGGCAACAGAGCAGACGGCGAACCACATTAGACTCAATTCTAAAACGCCCGAACAGTACTGGTAATAGAGCATCTTTCTCTACTGGCTTCCGGGACTCTAAAAGACTGCTAAAGAATAATCCTTTATTTGTTGACGATATGGACGCCTCCAAAACAGCAGATCTCCCAAAATCTTTAATTGATGAAACTAAGAAATTAGTTGAATCGTTGCACAACTCCGCTCCTATTGAAAATAATTCTGACTTGAAAGAGTCTACTCCTGTTGGTGCTTACTCTGATGAAGAAACTGAAACAGTTATGATTGTGTCGAAAGGCTTCGTTCCTGCCTTTAACATGTTATCAAAACGCAATTCTGCACCGCAATTTCTTATTGAGAAAACAACTGAGACATTGAAAGATTCAAAAGAGGCTAATTCACCATTTAAGTGCAGAAGGATTTCCATGTCTGATTCTAAACTACAAGCAAAACCTGATGACGATTTGTTTGAATATGACCTCAATGAAACAGGCTCAAAAGTTCCTCTCAAAAAATGCTCATCTTCAAATGATAGAATTAATATTAGGAAACCGCTTCACTCAAAGATGTTCAAGCCTTTGGGCGAGGATAGTTTAGATGAGTGTGATGACCTGAAACTAACGGGCTGGTCAGAAAACTCAGAGAAAGTTTCTCCTGCTGAAGATGAGCTAAGCGATGATGATATTCACGAAGTTGTGAAATCTTTGACATCTCTGTATCACAGCCAGGTTTCTCTGTGCGAGAAGGCAGATGCTGAAGAAAACCGAAAAGACGCCCCAGCTTTGGTTCCGCTAACACCTACTGCTCCTTCATATGAACCAGATAGCAAAAACATCAAAAAATTGGAAGAACCATTGACGAGTGAGTATGATGGATCTGCGTCTGAAAGTGACGAAGGAAGGTCAACCATTCCAAAAAGAGTTCCATTTTCTGAAACAGATACGTCTTGTGACGATGATCCTACAGACACTTCAGTTTCTTCTCACAAGGATCAACCATCATCAGATACGGAAGTCGAAGAATTGGATGATGCCTCAGAGTCTGATTCAGATCTGAGTTTAACAGATTACTTTGGCGATGAATCGGATGATAGTGCTGACATAGATTTGGTTAACGAAACAATTGTCAAGAAATCACCAAACGCGAAAATTCCAGACACTAGTGATGACGAAGAGTCAGAAGTCAAACAGGTGCACACAATCAATGTTCATGTGCACGCTACAACAACACCGGTTGCTAAGAGACGACATAGGCATGGAAAGCTAGACAAGACTCAAAGTGAATCCGACTCAACTGCCTGTGAAGGTGCCAAGGAGAAGAAACATCGCTCTAGATCTGCAGTGACATCTGTTCAAGGGGTAAATCCAACTGTGCCGCCTTCAGTCTCTGTTGTTGAAAAATCTATAGAAACTCTTGTTTTTGTTGATAACGAAAACGACAAAAGATCTTCATTAGCAGATTCAGATTCTCCAAAATATTTATTGAAAAAAGATATAACGAAGACAGATTCACTGAGGAAAGATACCAACCTTTTGAAAAGCAATGCACAAGATACCAGTTTTAAAGTTGAGAAAAGCCTTGACGACAAAAACATAGACATTGCTGACCCTGTTGATCAAAGGGCCATAACTCCCGCTGGGTCAGATGAGGGTGTTGACATGGACACAATGTCTGATACTGAAGTGGTTATTATACATTCAACGGAGGTTATTACTCGGTTACAAGAACTTATGGCTAAGGACCAGAAGCTTTCAGACATTTTGCTGAATCATCCTCAGTTCAAACAAATAGTAAAAGCCCCAGTAGTTAAGCAAAAAGCGGATGGTGAAACTCGCTCTAAAGTGACTTTCGCTGATATGGAACAAAATAAATTGTAACATAATATTTTAATTTAAGCCATTTTGTATTCGAGTTGAATTTGATAAAGCAGTTCTTTGCTGATGACAGTGGCTATTTTATTACCAAAATGAGAACAATAGTGCATATTCAAAGAGGAAAAACACTACATTTAGTACTGTAGCATTTTATTTTTAAAACATGATCTCAAACGTTTTTATTTAATTAAAGTTCACTGTTTTCGTTGGAATTTTCTATCTGCAGTATTTTCTGAAAGTATAAATGTTGCTGTTTTTTAAATTTGTAAACACTTTCTATAAGAGCTTTCTTTAATACAACAGATTTAAAGTCCCATCTGCTTGTCCTTAGATGTGCTAGGTTCTCATTTAGGTAACTCAGTTGCAAAATGGGTTAGATTTTCATTTAGGTGACTCAGTTGCAAATCGAAGTCTTCCATTTTATCACAAAATTAAATTTTAGTAGGAGGTATGTTTATTCAATGAGTTGGATTAATTTATGGAATAATTGCAAAATCCAGCTTAACCTTTATCTCCACCTGCTTTATTTATTTTTTTTTAATTGGTATGGTGATATAATTTAGTGCATGTATTTGCTAGCATGCCCTAGATTTATGTACATATTGAAAAATTCCGTTGTAAATAGGCAGACTTTTAAAAAAAGTATATGTACATTTTTTTTATTTTATTGAAAAAGGTATTTAAAGCTCAATGTATTTTCTTCACTTTTTTTAAAAGCATTTGAATATTGATCGTTATTGGTTAAGAACCCTTGCTCATTTTAACATAAATTTCGAATACATTTATTGAAATACAATAAAACAATTTGTCATATTTTTATCATTTTATCAGAATCTCTTTGTTGTTGTTGTTTGGTGAAGATACATTAAAGCAGAATGTAAAACATGTTGTAATACTTATAAGCTTGTAGTATGAAATACATATATGCATAATTTATGTATTTTATGCTAATTAGACACTAATCAGGGTACTTATCAACAATAATTATCAACATAGACATAATTATGGGTACTAAATTATTAATATGCAATTGAATATTTTTGAACTATGGTGGTTCAGTAGTAACTCCTCAATGGAAAGAATATATATGTTCATCCATTTTTTCCATGAATGCAATATCCTGATTAAGTAGTTGTGAAATTGACTAAATCTTTTTGACTGATCTTTTAAGTAAGTAAGTACACTTATCCAGATGAAAGATCCACATAAATAGGGGGATTAACTGATGGGGAACTATTATAATGCTAGTTTGAGGATACAACAAAAATCAGCAAGAGTTATCTCCCATGTTTACCATTCTGTTCATCATTTTGACAGACATTTGATAAGTTAATCGTCATGGCAACACAATAACACTATGTTCATTACATTTTTTAATTATAAAACATAACAAAAACATGACTTAGATGGACTTTCAACTTCTGGGTATATTATATACATATGTTATGTGCCCTGCTTCTAAATGCCACATGAACAAGAATATAAAACATATTGTCTGAAATTTCACAGATATCTTCTGTGGACTTGGAGCATTTCCACACAAACTTTGTTAGCAATTTTATTTATTACCTAATCTATGTTAATTATGCATAATTAACTTGCTAGGAGACTCTGTCAACATAGTGGCAATCACTTTGTTAGGTTATTCGTTGGTGTTTTAAAGTGGATGAATGATTGACTCACTGCAGAAGTATAAAACAAGTCGTTGACACACAACAACGGTGTTGAAGTTTTCACAGAAACATTTTGATGAAGGAGCTCCCTCTTGCGAGAAATAGTAGCCTCTCAGACGACTTGAATTGGATGTGGAATCTTGGGTTATTTGTTATAAACTGAGTAACGGTGCAAAGAGTAAAAAGGTTAGATTTTACCCATGATTCATTAGTTGATTTTGTAGAATTGATGACGCAACACAAGCTGTAGGCATACATATGTCCAGCAGCTTTTCCTTTCTTTTCAATGCTGCTGATTTAAAGCTCTTCATGGTGATAAATTCGTAACACCCTCTGGCTGGTTGGGTAAACGGGTGAATATTTTCTCTGGAAGAATCATGGATGAACAAAAATCAGATGCTGCACAGTCTAGCCACATTGCATGTATAACATCTCTTAAGAACCTTATTACTGTGTGTTAATGGCTTGTTTCATACAGCTTACCCTAAATCCTCAACAAATTCGACCTTAAAGGGCACAAACTTTAAGTAATTTATTGAATGTTTAAGTGTGAATTTGGAACTAAAACATATATTCTCTGGTAATGTAAAGTCTAAACTCCTTAAAAATGTCAAAATTGAATGTCTACACTTCCTACCCTTTGTATAAAATGTAGTTTTATAAATTGTAAAGGGGTCGGATTTGTCAAGCATTTTGGTTAATAGGGTTAATGGTTTCCTTCACCAATTGGGCTGGCATGTCGTCATATAAGTAGAATAACATTAAGTAACGCTAAAACCCCAACCAATCAATAGACTTCTACTCAGGGTCACTGGTAACAAGGAAGATCCCTTAAGCCTAGAGCCACATTCAAAGCTTCCAACAACCGCCTCCAGTAGGTTATTTGAATAAAAAAACAATTAAAGCCAGGAGACCCTAAAGGGCACAAGTTAAATTTAATTAGTTAATGAATTAATTAATGTGAGTTTGGGACTAGAACTTTTATTTTTTGGCAATTTCAAATCTGATCTTGATAAAAATTTCAAGATTGTTTTATACTTCTTAGTATCTGTATTAGATGTAGCTTGTTAAGTATTAAAGGGGTCAAATTTTTTTAATTTACGGTAGAACTTGTGTCTTTACGTCTGCAAAATTAGCCTAAAATGTAATGTTTCAGAAAAATATCATTTCCACTATTCCCTGTAAATGGAGTTAAAATATATTTATAATAAAGAAATTTATTTATGAAGACTTCAAATTGCAAGTGTATTGTGGAAAACCCATAAGAGTGTAATACCAACCTGTGAACTGGAAAACTTCTCATAGGAGTTAGGGAGATAAGAACCCATAGGCCCTACAGGGTACAAAGAGGGACTCTCAACTGTCCGACGCTCAACCTTACTGAGCCACTGCGCCCTCTTGTAAGAAAAATAAGTTACAAATCTAACAAAAGTGATTTCACAATACCGAGACCGTCCGAAAGTTAGAGTGTCCGAACTTAAGGAAGTTTCACGGTAGGTGGGTGTGCTGTCGAGTTTTGTTGTGCATACTCTACCATCATGTACCATCATATAAGTGTAACCCAGTGTTATTGATGTTACTCGATTATATAACGAGGCTTGAGAAGAAAGTTAAATATTTATGATTGTCAGCCACCCACACTTTACATAGCATATTTACCCTAATTCTTCAACTATTTCACCCCCTCTGAGTGTGTTTAGTCGAATAGGTAACATGAAATTAGACCACAAACAAATTTGGGAGAAGGCGTTATCTAATTATAAATAATTGATTTATAATAATAGCCTACTGTAGAACTTATTAATTAGCCTCTGTGCCTAAGATTTAACAAGTTAGACTGACTGGAAGTCTTATTGTTGAAAAAAATCTCAGGGGGTGAAAAGGTTGAAGAATTAGGGTAACAAAGAAATTGGAGAAGGAAGAACTACACAAAAGGTAAAATGTTAAGATAAAAATATAAAGGTAAAAAATTCCCCTAATAAACAGGTACCCGACACACACATACAGTAGGAAGGCAAGAAAAAGTACAAAGAAGATTTAAAAAAACAAACTAATACATGACTTGTTTGTGATAATCACACAGAAAAGTTGATTAATAACTTGTCGTGTGTCAAAAAAAAAATAAATACACAGAAATATTTCTCTTTGTTTATTTTTTTGTCATCAAATTTTCTGGGAGTGTAACATTAGGGTCATGGTCCTATTTATCTTGACCTAGTTTCCGAGAGAAGCTTAACGAAGCAACGGTGTTAATGAAGCTAAGATGTCAAATTCTTGTCAAAGATATGTGTTATATATATATTCACTAAATATTTGAAAAGAAAAATTGATAACAAATGAGAAAAAAAATGGAAAAAAAATATCTATAGAAGGACTTAAGAATGATGCTTGCGCAAGGTGTCGCATCGTCAAATTGTGCGGAGCCTCAGCCGTCTCAGGGCATATGTCTGACCAATTAACGATCTTGCATTACTCTAGAAAGGGTGTGAATGTTTTTAGAGTATTTACTATTGATACCCTTTCTGTTTTAAGTTCTTTTGTACTGATGAACCAAGATAACATAAGGAAATAAAAACTTCACATTTAAAGAGTGACAGGGTGTTTGCTGGGAGCTCCCTGCGCCCTGGTGCTCTCACAGTTAAGGGTCACCAGTAAGCTGATTTGTTGTGGCGTCCTCTTTTGATGGCCTTGTGTCGTGGTGTCCTTGTCTGTTGCTCGTGTTGTACACCCACTGGTCTCGCACACCGTCATATGAATGAAATAACCTTAAGTAAGCCATTAAATGGAACCAGGGAATATATAATTGTAAAAAATATAAAAAAACGTTAAAAATATCTATTATTTTTCTTAAGTTTGAAAAAGAAGTAGGCTAATAATTTTTTGAGACAAAGAATTTATTAATTGATTAATTGGCATTTAACGTTGTACTTGGTGGAATTTCCAGTGGCGGTGTACTCCAGCAGTTAATAGCCGCTCTACCACAACCATAAAAAGTGAAGGGTTTACTTTGTTGGAAAAAAATAATGCTCCTTCAGTGATAAGCAAAGACAGCTTGTCGAGTCTAGGGACATTTTGCCCTTAATCTGACAGCTATGAATGACAAAAAAAAAAATATCAAGAAGAAAAATCTTCAGTCTAATTTTAAGGAAATAAATTTATATACAGTAGGCCTAACTATTTTGGAAAAAATTGTGGGGGTAAAATTGTAAGATGACTGTAAAGGAAACAAATTGGAAAGAGAGGTATTGTTCAAGTCTTTATACAAACAATGGCGCAAATTCATCAGGCAGAAGAAATGTATTGATGCATTCTTTTGTAATGAAGATAAAAAAAGCACAGTGTGAATGCTTTGTCAAATTGAAAAAAAATGTGATATCTGGTTAAGTTTTTGTGCATCTCATTTCCAGTCTTTTGTCCCAGTAACCTTGTTGTTGGGTTTTTATTTTTATATTAAGTTGAGATATGTTATAATATGATGTGATAAGATTCTTGGCATCTAGGCTTTGCTGCTATAAAAAAGAAGAAGAAGAAAGGGACAAATTCGAGCAATGAGTTCATAAGTTTTTAAAGTTTTAAGATTTTAAGAAATTTGGCATGCCTCCACCAGGATTCGCACCAGAGGCTCTGGCTAGCAGGGCCAGCGCTATTTAAATTTCTACAATTTTGGATCATTTTTTCTTCTTCAAAAAAATTGGCATTAACATTTTTTGTTGAACAATTAGAGTATTGTTCCTAAAAAGCAAGATATTTCAGTCAGCTAAGACCGTAATTAACAGCTGGTTTTCACATCTTTTATTAGAATTCAGACAATTATCAGCTGATTTCACACCCGTCCTCAGAATTTCGTTCCTTAAATCCCTGTTACGTCTCCATTACATTGTACTGTGCGTCCACCGTACAATTAAACGTCACTTATCAGCTCTTGGCTAAATTGCCAGGTTTTAGCAGCTTTACATTTCCCGTCTTTATTTACATTTCCCATCTTTAGTTGTATTTCGTAGGTGGTTGGTTGGGAGCCTCCTGTACCTTGGAGCTCTCTGAGTTAAGGGGCTTCAGGAAGCTGATTTGTTGTGGCGCCTGTTTCAGTTCTGTAAATGCCTTGTGGTGTCTTCTGTGTTACCAGGGTGGTTTCCTTTGCCGATTTGATCTGGCACAAAGCCATATGAGTGAAATAATGTTAAGTATGGCATAAAACCCTACTCAAACAAATAATTTATAGAACATTTCCCGTACCGGTATTTATTTAAATTTCCTGTATTTATTTACATTTCATGCAGGTGTTAAAAAAATGTATTTCCTTTTTACAGAAATTTAACAATTGAAAGAAAACAAAGATTTAAATAAAGACCGAAATAATGCGTTTTCAGAAATCAATCTTGCTCTAAACAAACATTGTAGAAATTTAACAATTAAGAAAATGTTTTAACTTGTTTATAAAGATCAAATGTTTCTTATTTAAAGTTACTCTTTCGTGTAATACTTTTTAAAGAAACTAAACATTGTCTGAGTGCTAAAGATTTTTTTATAATCAGATATTCAAATGTATATGTCTTTTTGGAGAATAAGAACTCTTGTTTACAATGCATTGATGCGTTTGACAGGAATAATAATAATAATACCGCATGATTAGCACATTGATGACTTTTTCCACCACCTCATTAAGGGTACATACACTGGGTTACTTACATTACCTGTTAAGAGGCTCACCAAAGACCTTCATTGTTCTCCATTGTTTTATACAACCATAATGTCAATCAGTAAACTCTAGCCAGATAGTAAATAATCTAAAAACACAGAGGCCTACTTCTTTAAGGATTTATCTTACATCCTCTCACAGGCATTGAGAAGTTGGTAGGTTGTTTACATTTAGTTAGTAG